>CM042156.1:2050041-2070041 GCA_023376005.1 Doryteuthis pealeii
GTATTTACATATCTCTATAAAGAGGTATGTATGGATATATCTCTATAGAAATGTGTGTATGAATCACTTCAAAAGGTATGTGTGTACATATCACTAAAAAGATGCATGTCTATAAAGATGTATATGTATGTACCTCAATAAAGAGGTAAGTATGTATGTATAAAGAGGTATGTCTGCATATATTTCTCTAAAGCGGTATGTGTGTAAATATCTCTATAAAAGGTATTTATCCAACCTGTTTGCCATGGGTAGAATTGAACTTGCTTTTGCAGTAATGGATCTGTGAGAGTAGTTTGCAAACCATTACATCAGTGGGATACCTCTATCTCTATAAATATGTATGTGTATCTCAATAGAGAGTATCATAGAGAGTATATCTGTACATCTTTCTATAGAGAGGTATATCTGTACATCTTTCTATAGAGAGGTATCTGTACATCTTTCTATAGAGAGGTATATCTGTACATCTTTCTATAGAGATATATGTCTATGCATTTCTATAAAGAGGTATGTGTGCACGTATCTCTATAGAAGGGTATGTGTGTATGCATTCCTATAAAGAGGTATGTGTATATCTTTATAAAGAGGTATGTGTATATCTTTATAAAGAGGTATGTGTAAGCATATCTATAAATAGGTATGTTTTTATGTATCAAGACCAATAAAATAATATTAAAGATCCTTCAATTTTTTTTTTTAGCTCTCTTGTTACTAAATTGCAAAGTTTTCTGACCATTTTCTGGTTTTGGCAGAAAGTAATTTAGAAAGAAAATTCCTTGCCAATAGAGAATCAACTTTTTTTTCTCAATATATTGCTCCCTTTTTATTCCTTTTATCTATTTATTTTTATTCTCTTATCTTTCTGCTTTTCCAATGTCTAACCCAGTGCTAAGATTTGTATTCGTTGTCAAAAACAGCAGAGAACAAGAAACTTTCACAAAGAATTGTTCAATTCCTAAAGAAAGGAATGAAAAGAAGAAATAGAAAGAAAAATGGGTGAAAAAGGAAAGGAAATAGATAGGACACATCCGATGAAGAAGAACAAAAA
Source organism: Doryteuthis pealeii (assembly GCA_023376005.1). Classification (NCBI taxonomy): domain Eukaryota; kingdom Metazoa; phylum Mollusca; class Cephalopoda; order Myopsida; family Loliginidae; genus Doryteuthis; species Doryteuthis pealeii. The sequence continues at coordinate 2,051,090 of CM042156.1, forward strand.
GGTTAAATGAGGAATCAAATTGAATTAAATGCATTCAAAGAATGAAAAGAAACAAATTGAATTTAAGAATATTTGATGATAAAGGTAAAATTAAAGATCAAAAAGATGGTTTTCATTAATGTTTTCTAGATTGTTGAATTTTGTATTATTTGTATTATTCGGACTGTTGTCCTCATATTTATTGTTATCTACAAAAAGTTTAATCCAATGTGACCTCTGACCTTCTTCAGATGTCTTTTGTTATTTTTTAAATGAGGCTTGATAATTTGTATTATTTTGATTATTTGGACTAATGTCCTCATACTTATTGTAACTTACACAATGTTTCAGTCAATGTGCCCTCTGCACTTCTTCAGGCATTTCTTGTTGAACTCTGGAACCTTCTCAGACTTATGAACCTTCTCTTTGAACTCAGGAGGCTTCATGGAACTTTAACTCAACACTTTATTTAATCCATGGGGGGGGAGACTGTTCTCATTCCATTACTATGAATGGATACAAGTGTTAAGCTGTTTTAAGAATAATAAAAATATTAGAAATTATCAATCCTCATCTCATAAATTCAGAGAAAAACTTGTTGAATTTTGTTAAGTGTGATTTTTAAATTTCTGGTGCAAAATTCGAACTTTGTGTCCCAAATAAGCCCTTAGATCAGTTTAGGGAGTATGGAGCGACCCTTCATTGCCATTAATCCAGGTCCACTCTGGCCCAGAGTGGCATTAGCTGTAAAGGTCCCATCTATGGGTCTAATTGATCTGTCTAAAAATTATTCATATTAAATATGACCATGTGCAAAAAATGCTCCTAATATTCAACTAGACAAAAAAATGTATATATGAACATACAATAAAAGATATTTCCCTAATATCTAGGCATAAAATAACCCTAGATGGGTTGAGATGACATTAAAATCAATCAATCATCTGTTGGTCTTGTATGATTTTTTTTGCAACAAATTTAGATGTTTGAAGCAAATAGTCTGATCTTAAGAAAATTGCTGTTTTAACTTAAAGAGAAATGATTGACAAGTAATCTGGGCTTTATTGATTTTATAACAGGACAATTATTTCTCAGGCAGTTACAATTTAGAATAAAATACTTTCAATTTATCACAGTTCAAGCTAATATTATATACATATATATATATATATATATATATATATATATATTTTTACCAATCTCTCCACATGAGTAGGATGTGACACAAGATCAATTTTTTAGGCAGATGTTTGAATTCAAAGTTTTCTTTCCACACTGATTGCCTAACTAAGGTTAAAGAGCCCAGTCTGCCCTACTATTTACCAATAGGTTGAGGGAGAATAGTAAGATTTATACCTAACTCTAATCCTTTCCTAAGATGGTTACTATTCATAATAAAATACATTCCATTTATCACAGTACAAGCTAATAATACAAGTATAATATATATATATATATATATATATATATATATATATATATATATATAATATATATATGTGTGTGTGTGTGTGTGTATGCATATATATATTTACCAATTCCTCCATATGAGTAGGTTGAAACACAAGTTCAATTTTTAAGCACAGTTCAGCAGGTATGAATTCAGTGATTTCCTTCTCCTAGGCTGGTTGCCTAACCAAAGTTAAAAAGCCCACTCTGCCTTACTACTTACCCTTAGGTGGAGGGAGAATAGTTTATCAAGAGTATTAGCGCTATGTGAAATGCAACCAGCCTTATCCTGGATTTGAACTCCTGTTGCCATGTCTATTTCCCTTCAACAATTGCACCACAAGTGCCATCTTAAACTTGTTACTCACATTGCTGTTGTCACTAAACACCTAAAAAAAACTAACCATTTTCACACTTTCTTTGACAAACTTGTTAACTTGTGTACCAACACTTAAAACTATTTAAATAATATTACAAATGGTGTTTCTACTTTGAAAAGAAACACTTCTAGTTATCAACTGATAAGTTGTAGGGATCTTCATGAACTTTTACTAAAAATTGTTCATGTTGAAAAACACTGACAAAACCTAAAAAAAAAAACTAACCATTTTCACAGTTTCTAAGACACTTCTTAAGAAAACTTATTAACTAGTATACCAATACTTAAAACTAGTAAATAACAGTACAAATGTTATTTCTTATTTAGTCATGACTTATGGTAAATTTCAGTTTAGCTCAATCGGTAGAGCCACCCCCCCTAGGAAGTGCAAGGTTCCTGATTTTAATATCAGTCCCTGCAAATGAATAGCACAGATTGGGTGATCTGATCGGTGCAGTAAAATGAGAAGTTGATGGTAGGTGTGGCGCTCCACCTCAGAAAAAAAAGACAATCTCCCTGGTCTAGCACTAACAAAAAGGGGATAGACTCCCTTGCTGTCTGGCTGATACTGACAATAGGTCATTACACCAACTTATGAAGATACCAGCTAAATGCAGAAATACAATATTGTACTCTAGAAATTAGAGAATCTTAAGAGTAGATTCATATTTACCAAACTCTCTGCACAGTAGGATGTGGCACATGGTCAGTTTCTTAAGTGGAGTTTAACAAGTTTGAATTCAGAGCTTTACTTCTCCTAGACTGGTTGCCTAACCAAGGTTAAACAGCCCATACATCTCCACTATTTACCCATAGCTGGAAGGGAAATAGTTGGATTCATACCTGTCCTAAGGATATTAGCACTATGGGAAATGTAAACAGCCTCATCCAGAATTTTAACTTGTCCCACCATGTCTATTTCCTATGACAATATCTATTACACCACAGTTTATATAGTGAACTTAAAAGAAGGTTTATCATCATTTATATTAATGAATGAACTCTTCAGGTGAGGCTCTAATAATGCAGGTAAATATATTTTTGCTATTGACCATCAGGATAGAATGGTTGAACCAAATATTATATGACCCCCACCCCCCCCCGCCCCCTGGTCAGTCCTGAAGATGAAATGTTTAATTATTTTATGATGCCCATGAATTTAATATTTGGAGTGTCTGAGGCATTTCTCATTTATCAAAAAAAGAAGTCAGTTTATTTGTGGCCACATAAACTTTTCTGGGGTTGTCTTTTGAATAATTTGTTAGTGTAGTCTTGTGCTACGTAACTTAAAATCTACGAGACAATATTTTCCTGGCCATGATTTATTATTTGTTCTGATCATCTTGTGTGTCTGACACTGTGTATTTTCCTTAGTCTAAATTTCTTTATACTCATTGAATTTGGTGGGTGTTTAAGAAGATTAGTCTGCTATGAGGCCTTTCCACCAACTGAGCCGCTAAAAGAAAGTATAAAATACCAAACCAGCCAGCCAGTGTCTTCATCTTCCTGTATTTAAAATTCTAAGCTGAAAATGATTATTTTATAAGTTCATACATTATTGACGAATATTGTGTAAAATCTAACATATACGCAAACATCTTTTGTTCACGTTGTTGACTGGGGTAGAAGAATATCCGTGATGCTTCACGGATATTCTTCTACCCCATGCATGGAATCCTGGTGGCTGAGCAGTCCACTTCATTTTTACCCTTATTCAGGCTAGATGGGTGGTTGGAGAGGCTCCCTCCAATCAATGGGCTGTTCATGTCAAGCCCTAGCACCTATATAATTGGCACCTATTACCTTTATGGCAATACCCCAACTGTTTTTATCATATGTGCTAGAAGGCAGATAATGTCATATGCAGGACACTAAGGCTGAGGTCCTTAGTGTCCTGGGTATGACATTAAATTGCATCTCATGAGGAAGTTCCAATTCTAGAGCTCTGGGGAGTGTGGAGTAGTAGTACCTGTCAGGCTCCCATTTATTGGTTAAATAGAACAAAAATGAATGAACAAAAATGTGTTTGAAAAAAAATGAAGTTTTAAATATTATCCGTAACCATCAAGAATGAATAAAACAATGTCTTCAGCATAAAATAACCCTACCATGAGACCATGCAAATTGTTCAAATTGATATGCAAAAATGTAAATCCTGATTATCTGGTGTTGTTTATCCACTGAATTCTTATTTCTTATGAGTGTCGTCACCTCAGCTAAATGATAAATCATTCCGGTTTTTATTAGAAAGGGAAGAAAAAGGACATGCTACAAAGAAAAAATATAATGAGAAAGAAAAAGAGTAAGGGAAAGATAGAGAGCGGGTGAGTGTGCAGGAGCAATAACACTAATCTGTTTCAATTGAACATGATGAAAAGATGAAAAGAAGGAAAAAAAGAGTGAGAGAGAGTTAAATCAATATTATTATAATTTTTACGTATTGAACTAAAGCAATAGCTCTTAAGTAAACAAATCAAATGCAATAATTAGATTATCATATTGTGGTATATCCATTGGTCCTGCTAGTAGACATTTATTAAAATTATTTTTTATGAACCATAAAAGCTACAGGTTGCATTTAACAACAAAAAAAATCTTCTGTATCCAGCAGCAAACAGATCCTAATCTATTCCTTCCCAAGATTATCTCTTCTTTATGTCAAGAAAATCAAAATCAAAACGATTAAATCCTATTCCAAGGAAATTCTACGATGAACATGAACAAAGAGGCTAAGAAGACATCTACAAAGAGGATAACAAGGAAATACAATTAATGAATAATGAGCGGAATTAAATATTGCTTTCAGAATCTTTTGAGCAATGATGTGAAAAGATATTAGCATAAGAGGAGAATAGTCACTGATCAAATATCACTTTTGCATTTTCAAAATGAAAATGAGCAAATCTCCAAGATAGCCATTTCTCTTCCTGATCCTAGCTACAAAGATCACGAACGTTGCGGAAGGCCAGGCATTGTGATTTTAGAAAAGTCAACAAGGTGGCCTAACGTGACATGACATTCTGAGTGAATAGTAGATGCATCAGTGCATTCTGTTTGATTGGCTGGCTGAACTATCCAATCAACTGACCACTCTCAATGTACTGAGTAAGTCAGCTGACCAATGGACCAAACCAACTGTTTGGCCAGTCAATTGAGACAAATGAAAATAAGATTGAGATTCAATGAAGCGGGTGTGAATTTTATATATATATATATATATATATTTATATATGTGTGTTTGTTTGTGTGTGTGTGTATGTGCCTGTGCATGGAGCAGATTTGTCTTAAACATATATATTGTGTGATTTCTGATGTGAGTAAAGTGTTGCTTCATCCTTTACATGGGTTAGTTTAGTAGTTGACAAGCTTATGATGATTTATGTATGTATGTGTATATATATATATATATATATATATATATATATATATATATATATTTGTGTCTCTGTGTGGAGCACATTAGTTTTAAACATATATACTGTGTGATTTCTGATGTGAATAAATTGCTGCTTTATTCTTTACATGATTTGGTTTAGTAGTATAAAATGATTTAGTGTATTCTGCTATTGTAATAGTTTTGAACATCTTTCAGCAACAATCTGTCCTGGGTATGAAAATAAACTGTATCTGATGGTGAATCTTTGGGGAGTAGAAATCTCTACAAATAAACCTTCTTCTCTTAAGGTAATGTTGGCAGAGTGGTTTATTATCCTCTTTTTGCTAGCATAAACTAGGGATATTATTTATGTTGAGATGGAGTACCGCACTACCTTCAGCTCCCAACATTACTGCACAGATCAGATCTTCAGCATAAAATAACCTTAGGGTTGAAATGCTGTAAAATCCAACCAACAACTGTACAGATCAGATTATCCAAGTTATGTTACTCATGCACTGAGTAGGTGAGGACAGGTATTGAACCAGGAACCTTGTGCTTCCTAGGTGAATGCTATTGACTGTACTAAACAACATACTTTCTTAATTGGTGTTCCAACTCACTGACTGACCTAAAACTTCCAGATTTAAATATTTTTTAAAAATTCCTCTGTTTTTAAATTACTCTTTAAGATTTAAACTGCATCTAGTGGGTGAAGTTCCAATTCTAGAGCTCTGGGGAGTGTGGAGCACCCCTTTATCACGATTACTCACAGATCTACTGACTAAGAGTGGTAGTACATGTTAGGGTCCCATCTATCAGTTAAATAGAAAAAAAATGAGTTTAAAAAATTGAGTTTTTTTTTAAAAATTGAGTCCCCATCTAGAATGAATAAAAAGACACATTTTTCACATAAAATAACCCAACAAGAGTTGACATGCTGTAAAATCCAACCAATCAGCCAACCTCTTTTAGATAGCTGATTTTTTCCAACTTTCAAAGTTTATTCATGTGCAGTACCAATTTAACAACAGACTTGATTTATTGCCCATAAATAGATGTGAGAGGCTTAAATGATCTGTGACAATAGTCATTTACTAAGCATATCTAAGATCTGGCACAAGGCCATAAAGAGGAAACATTCAAGCAAGGATTCAACTTGAAACTAATGAGCTATGTGACCAATTTACTAATTACACAAGTTAACAAAACTTTTGCTACTGATGTAAAAACTTACACTTGTTCTATTTATAAAGATATACATCATATAATAGTTGTAGAGTCCTTTTCTTTTTAATAATCTTGTAATAATACTTCTTAGCAGACAGTTTCTCACCAATGTGATTCTCAGACCAAGAATCCCATAGGTGAGAAACTGTCAATAAACAAAAATAATTTTATCTCCTTTCAACAAATATGCATTATATATATATATATATATATATATATATATATATATGTGTGTGTGTGTGTGTGTGCTGGACTTGGAATCACCCTTTCAAATAGCCTGCTTCAAGTTTTGGAGTTTAATTCAGTTGGACTCAAATTCTTTCAAAGACCGGTAGATTGTTGCTCTCCAGCCAGGTCTATTAGAAGCTAGCTTCTCTCATTCATCCACAGCAATAGCAGCATTCTTCAGAGTGTCCTTGAGGCAGTCCTTAAACCTCAATTAGTGTTTGTACTGACAACATTTGCCAGTTGAGATTTTTCCGTATAATAGTTGTTTTGGGATTCAGCAATCCTCCAGGTGAACTAGATGACCAGACCAGCGAAGATGAGATCCAAGGATCAAACTCTCACTACTAGGAAGATAAAATATTTCAAGTATTGTGGTGTTTGGTGTAAATGAAAACCACTCTATCCCTAAAGTCCTGCAAAGGCAATTCTGATGGAATCTCTCAAGTGTCATGAGATGTCATCTGTAAACAACCCAGGTCTCACAGGCATACAAAAGGGCAGTGAGCACACAGACTCAGTGTACACCCAGCTTGGTGGAGATTTTAATGCCATGTTGGATCCAAACCATCTTCTCAAGTAAACCAAAGGATCTTGTTGTTTTCTGCAATCTGATAATGTGCTCCCAAGATAGACAAAGTGATAGACAACTTTGAGGCGTTTACCATATACAAAGATAGTGGGATTGACAAAGCATTTGTTTGGGGCAGGCTGATACCTGACGACAGTCTTTTTACATTTATGGTTAATCCAAATACTGTACATGCACGGGAGAAACAATCCATCTACATCTCATGTGATTTGAAAGACACACAGATAATAATTGACAATGAAACGTGTTGTGTTGTATGCTTATCATTTTGAGCCAAACTTTATCCAAACCAAATAATTTCTACAAATGTATGAATCAATACTTGACAGGTGTTGGTTATGTGATTCAATGTTATTTTGTAGATTTTATGAAAAAAAAAATGGCTGAGTGAAAGAATTTGTCTAAAAGAGGATATTGTCAAAATGGTTGAATCCGATCCATCATCTTTGGATTATTCTCATCTGCTGGATTTGTACAATTGCGTAATTATTGCAAAGCATTAGACGACCAATGCCACACTGAATGTAAGACTAGAGGATGAAAATTATCTCAATATAAAACCACTTCAAAATGCTTCAATCATGAGAGCAATGTCACAGAATCTTTTATTGATGTCTCACTGCAAGGTGATTATGACAAGAGACAAAGTTAAAAGGTTATACAGCACGCCAGAGACTATTTATCAGTAATGATTGATTAGATGGTTTCAAGTTAAAATGATAATCCTTCATAAGCAATTTCAAGTTACTATTCTTAATACAAACTAGATACCCATAGAAATTACATGGTAGTTGATAATAATAAAAAAAAATTATGTTATCTTATGCCTCTGCCCTTCTTTTACATTTCCCTGTATTTCCTTATTAATTTATTTCCCTGGTTTGAATTCAGAGTTTTCCTTTTCTAAATGGGTTGCCAAACCAAAGCTAAAGAACCCAGTTTGTCATACTATTTATCTATATTCACAAGTAGGATGTGACACAGGGTCAAGTTTTAAGCAAAGTAACTTTGGTTTGAGTTTTCCTTCTCCTAGATTGGTTGCCTAACCAAAGTTAAAGAACTCAAACTGTCCAACTGGGGGAAAGAAGAGATGGATTCATGCCTTTGACTGACAAATTCTTGGAGTCTTATTCATTTATTTCACTTAGATAGATTGTAGATTTTTATTTGTATTTAACAATTTCCAAATCTCTTCATGTAATTGACATTCTCTTGCTGTTACTTGATTTCTTTCTTTCACTTTTCTCTTTCTTTCACTTTTCTCTTTCTTTCACTTTTCTCTTTCTTTCACTTTTCTCTTTCTTTCACTTTTCTCTTTCTTTCACTTTTCTCTTTCTTTCACTTTTCTCTTTCTTTCACTCTTCTCTTTCTTTCACTTTTCTCTTTCTTTCACTTTTCTCTTTCTTTCACTTTTCTCTTTCTTTCACTTTTCTCTTCTTTCACTTTTCTCTTTCTTTCACTTTTTCTTTCTTTCACTTTTCTCTTTCTTTCACTTTTCTCTTTCTTTCACTTTCTCTTTCTTTTTCTTTTCTCTTTCTTCACTTTTCTCTTTCTTTCACTTTTCTCTTTCTTTCACTTTTCTCTTTCTTTCACTTTTCTCTTTCTTTCACTCTTCTCTTTCTTTCACTCTTTCTCTTTCTTTCACTTTTCTCTTTCTTTCACTTTTCTCTTTCTTTCACTTTTCTCTTTCTCACTTTTCTCTTTCTTTCACTTTTTCTCTTTCTTCACTTTCTCTTCTTTCACTTTTCTCTTTTTTCACTTTTCTCTTTCTTTCACTTTCACTTTCTTCTTTCTTTTCTTCTCTTTCTTTCACTCTTCTCTTTCTTTCACTTTCTCTTTCTTTCACTTTCTCTTTCTTTCACTTTTCTCTTTCTTTCACTTTTCTCTTTCTTTCACTTTCTCTTTCTTTCACTTTTCTCTTTCTTTCACTTTTTCTTTCTTTCTCTTTCTTCACTTTTCTCTTTCTTTCACTTTTCTCTTTCTTTCACTTTTCTCTTTCTTTCACTTTTCTCTCTTTCTTTCACTTTTCTCTTTCTTTCACTTTTCTCTTTCTTTCACTTTTCTCTTTCTTTCACTTTTTCTTTCTTTCACTTTTCTCTTTCTTTCACTTTCTTTTCTTTCACTCTTTCACTTTCTTTCACTCTTTCACTCTTCTAATCCTGATTTCTCTCCTCTCTTTCTCTCTCTCACTAATATATATATATATATATATGTATATGTATATGTATATGTATGTATGTATTCCGGTTCACACAATTCAGATCACTTGGTATGTAACATCACCCCTAGACATATTAAATTGCAATGGATACTCACACTAACATCCATTCTAATCCATTGAAACAGTCTTATAACTTCCAATTCTACTTGCCCCCCCCCCACAAACATGGATATATAGAGTGATTTCATATGTTCAACATGTTCACAAAATTCCATTTACATTTTGCAATGGCCGGTGTTACAAAGTCGTAATACAGAGATCCTCTTTTAAACAAAAAGGTAATGATAAAATATTTCCAGACTTATTCATATTACCTTTTGGTGGTAATGATGTCCACCCTGAAGGGTCATTAAATGCTATATTTATATAAATATCCCTTCCTGATAAATTAGATTACCTCTCTTGAAACAGAAAGAAATGGAATTTAAGTTCTTTTGAGTTAATCATGTAAATCTAAATTAATTTAAATAAATTAAATAATCAAATTTCAAATTATAGCCAAGTCTGTCAGAATCAATTTTAAACTTTAAAGTAAACTTTTTTTAACTCTTGGTCTACCATATTTTCCTCATGGCTGTACCAAATTTTCTTGGTATTTTATACCTGTATGACCGGATATTCTAATGAATTCACAACCTATTCACCTCAGAACTCATTCTATTAAATTAAAGTCCTTTTATTATTGAGTCTTTTTGCTTAGTTATAATGAACTAGCCATCAGTGACTTGGAGTAGGATTGCAATGGTGGGAGAGCCACTGTAAGCAGTTGAGGTAGGCAAACAGTTAAAGAAAATGTTATAGTTTTCTATGAAATGTTATGACAATTATAGTTTCTCATATTTTATTTATAATTTGCAAGATTTTAAAAGTTATAGATCCCCCCAGCTATGGGTAAATAGTAGAGCAGACTAGACTCTTTAATCTTGGTAAGCAACCAGCCTAGAAGAAAGAAAACTCTGCTTAAGAAATTGACTTTGTGTCACACCCTATGCAAAGAACTGATATATGTATATATATATATATATATAATATATATATATATCCAGAATACCGCTTTTGGAGGGGAATGGTGGGGTCTTACTATAATGTCAATGAAGAGGTACTGCACACTTCCTAGATTTCCAGAACTGGAGCCTCACCATCAGGTAGTTTAATTTCATACATAGGATATTTCTTTTTTCTTATTCTTAACACAAACAATATGCAATTATATATCTATGGTATTTCTAATACGAATAATGAGGCCTACGGTCAAGTCACATTAAAAGCACTGGTTCCCACTAGATCACCAAAGTTAAGCATCGATGAGCCTGTTTGACAATTAGATGGGTAACCATTTAAGCAACATTTGATACTGTTGCAAGTGGACATCAAAACTACTTGGTTCAGCATTAAATGACCCGAAAATGGTTGATATGCCGTAAAACAACCAAACCAAACCAATAATGAGTGGATCTAAGAGAAATGGTAATAATGGCGTACTCTACATTTCCCATATCTAGAGCCTCACCATCCGATCCAATATCATACCCATGACACTACTTTTTGGGAGGAGTGGGGTGGGGAGCTTACATCTCTACAGGGGATATAGTCAGCACATTCTAAGCCCCTGCTGACAGGCTGGGATAAACAGAAAAGACTGCATTATTCACAAGGATTTTCAATAAGCAAGCTCTTCCGCATATATACATGTCTATGCCTATATGGATATATTCATATATTCTGACAGATATGTATCCCTATGCCTGTGAGATACACACACTGTGTGTGTGTGTTATAAGAGATTCAGATATTTGTTGGCTCTGATATGTTTATGGGCAATATATTGCCTGGTTATGATCATAGATCAGTAGTGATGAAAACATTGCAATAAAGATAAGATACAGATGTTAGTCAGCTGATACCAATATACGACACCAGCAGATACTAAAATACTCATAAATACCAAGTAACAAGTAATTAAGACACCATAAACATCATGCCATTGATTTTTCGCGCACTTCCTCCAACGGATTATTAAAACAAATTTAATTTGAACTTGATATTGACCTTTTTTTTTCTCAGAATTTTTGAGATGAGGCTTGATAATTTGAATTATTTGGACTGTTGTCCTCGTCTTTATTGTTATCTACACAAAGTTTCGGCCGGTGTGCCCTCTGTATTTCTTGTTGAATTTTTGAGATGAGGCTTGATAATTTGTATTATTGTTCTCATCTTTATTGTTATCTACACAACATTTTATTTTAAATTTTTAATTTGGATTATTTGGACTGTTGTCCTCTTCTTTATTGTATATTTACATAATGTTTCAGCCAATATGCCCTCCGACCTTCTTCAGATGTCTCTTGTTATTTTTGAGATGAGACTTGATAATTTGTATTATTTGGATTAATGTCCTCATCTTTATTGTAATCTACACAATGTTTCAGTCGATGTGTTCTCCGGCCTTCTCCAGGTGTTTCTTGTTATTTTTGAGATGAGGCTTCATTATCAGTATTATTTTGATTAGTCCTCATCTACACATTATGTTTGTCCTCATCTACAGATCATTTTTGAGATGAGGCTTCATGATTTGTTTTATTTTGATTATTCGGAGTGTTGTCCTCATCTTTATTGTTATCTACACAACTTTTCAGCCAATGTGCCCTCCGGCCTTCTCCAGGTGTTTCTTGTCAAACTCTGGAACCTTCTTGAACTTGTAAACCTTCTCTCCTGAACTCAGGAACCTTCTTGTGAAACTCAGGAGCCTTTACATCATAATTGGTTACCTTCATGGAACTTCGAACCGAACCTTTTATTCAATCCACGGGGGTAAACTGTTCTCATTCCATTAACCATAAACTGGTACAAGTCTTAATCTGTGTTAAATATTCTATGTTATTGTTGCCCTTAACCAGGGTTGAACCGGCAACCGAGAGATGATTATCACTTAGAACTGTATTATCTCAATCCTTATATCTGTTGTACCGTGTCCAACTTTTCTTTTTTAAAATATCTTTTAAAAGGAGAAGAAATATTTGACAAGGAATGAACATTATATATTCTGTCCTAGATAGAGTGGAGTGTTTACTATGAAAGAAAAAATTGCTTGAACCAATGTATTTCCAGTGACTTTACTTTTTGAAAGCATCCCCTCAGAGATCACCTCATTTTCATTCAGATCAGTCAATAGCATTTGAATATTAAAGTGTATCAAAAGTGTGTGTGTGTGTGTGGGGGGGTACTGAACTTTACTCCATAGATTATTCATATGTATATCTAAACAATTTCTATAACTCTACTACATTATTAATATAGAAATACAAACAAACACATATATGAGGAAAAAGTGGAAGTAAATCAGACATGATTTTATGAAAAATCACAAAACACAAGTTTTATTGACAAGTGATGCTGCAGTGTTTTGGTTTGTTTAATAAACCTTTGTCAGGACCTTCATTTGTTTAAAGAAAAATAAATTATTTTTTCCTGGAGAAAAGTTTTACTTAACAAAGATGAACAGAGTAATTATCAATTGCTAGGTTGAATTAACAAGTGCGCGAGATCTCGTTGTTTCTCTCCTCAGAGGTTTTGCCAGACATTATTTATAGAAAAACAGACGATTCCATTCTCATTATTTAGGTACTCTATGACAGAAAGAAAGAATGAAAAAAAGCAAAGGAAACTAAAAAAAAAGGAAGACTAATAGTTGAAAAGAGGTAGACAAACTATGTAAATGTAGATGTTTGAAAAGGTGATAGAAAATGGAAATAGAATGAGCAATAAAAATGAAAAAGAAAGAGAAAAGATGTATATGAATGCAGCAAAGTAACAAGAAGAAAAAAGTATGAAAAAATAAAAAGTAGACAAACTAAGAATGTAGATGCTTGAAAAGGTGAGAGAAAAAGAAAATAAGACACAGAATGAAAGAAAAAAGAAGTGAAAGAATAAAAAAAAGTTGAATATAAATATGGCAAAGTAACAAAAAAAAAGAACATAAAAGAAAAATAAATAGAATAATTAGTCAAACTATGTAAATGTAGATGTTTGAAAAAGTGAGAGAAAAGAAACATTCAAAGGAATTCGTGGGGGGAAAAAAGAAGGTAAAAGCAAAAAAGCTATAAAAAAATTGTTTAGAAAGTAAAAAGAATGAAAGAATGAAAAAAAAAAGAAAAAGACAAATATGAATAGAGTAAAATAAAATTTAAAAAATATAAAAAAATAAGAGAGGTAGACAAATTATAAGACTGTACATGTTTGAAAAGGTGGGAGGGAAGAAACAGACAAAACAGTTAGTGGGAAAAAAAAGAACGCAAAAGCTAAAAAAGATGGAAAAAAAAAATTTTTTAAAGTAAGAAAGTACTGAGAGGCTGAATTGGAATAGAAAAAAGTGATAAGAAGATTTAAGTGACGTTAGTTGATAAGTGTGTGTATGTCCTTTGAAGTCACTAAAAATAAGGGAGCATTAACAGCAGACTGTTGACAATTGAGGATAAATTGCTTCACATAAAAGACATGCAAATGAGGATTTAAGATCTATTAGGTCGATGATGTATATAACAATGCTAAACATGTCTGTACTGGGAATATAGGTGAACTAGTTGTATGCTAGTAGCTTCAATTCCAGAAACAAATGCAGAAACAAACAAAATCTGAAAATGTTCAACAAAAAAACGGAAATTTATCAGCAGGGATAGTGTAACAAGGAATTTTAAAAAATGTAGATAGATGATTGGTTGGTTGGATTTTATGGCATGTCAACCCTTTTTGGGTTATTTTATGTCAAAGACATTTTGTTTTATTAGCTGGAGGTGTGTGTTCTAATTGTTAACTATTGGGCAGTGGAACAGGCAAACACCTCCTCAACTTAATGGACTTTCCTGGCAGTAGTGGCAATAACTATTTAATCTGTTACAGTTTGTTCATTAACAGAGACCTAGTAACTGCCTGGAGAAGCTATAACACTTTGGCTTTTATTATTAGGAAATGGTCTCGTCGACCCAAGTTCAAATCCTCGATGAAGCTACAGTTCCCATAGCACTAATACCCTTGGAAAAGGTATGAATCGAACTACTCTCCCTCCAGCTATGGGTAAATAGTAGGGCAGACTGGGCTCTTTAACCTTGGTTAGGCAACCAGTCTATGAGAAGGAAAAATCGGAATTTAAACCTGTTAAACTCTGGTGTGGTCACTACTAGAATAGGCTCAGTCCTAATTAGTGATCTATTTCACTAAATTAAAAAAAAAATTATTCATTCATCATGGGTACTCAATTTTTTGAACACATTCTTTACACTCATTTATTCCTAGTTAAAAAAAAAAAAAAGAAATTTATCAGTCATGATATTATAACAAGAGAATTTTTCAAAATCTAGTTAGTTTAATTTGATTTTGAATTTAAATATCAGGGCGATAGCAGCTTAGGAAGGGGCTACTCTCTTCAAATCTTCACCATTTGTAATATTTGTTCAGGGTTTTGTAGAGATTTGTGTAGACTGATCAGTATTCAATTGTGTTGCAAGTTGAATCTGATTCTGAGAATCCAGATTTGGGAGGTGGTTTAAATAGCAGGTTGGGCTATTCTACTATGTTGCTTGGTCAAGTCTATTTCCAGGATTGGCTGGAGGTTTTAGTGTGGATATTTTTATCCATATATACTAAAGACTTAACCATGTTCTGTCAACTGCTACAGAGTGTATTCAGTTACTCTGTCTTTTTTTGTCTGGTGACTGGACGCTAGTCACAGCCTTCATGTGAAGGTGAGTATGATGTTCATTCTACAGGAATCATTTTATCAAAATGCAATAAAGAAAAAAACTATCAAAGCAAGGTATTGGAAATTTCAAATGTACTTTCTGTTGGTGGCCTTGGATAACTTAAGGCTAAATTATAAATTTTGTTCATCCCCAACCAAATGTGTTTTTAAAAAATTGAGTTGAAAAAAAAAAAAATTTCAGTACTCACCAAGAATGAATAAAATAAAGCATCTTCAGCATAAAATAACCCAACAAGTGTTGACAAGCCATAAAACCCAACCAAACATTTTTCATATATCATTTAAAGACAAATTGCTTAGTCCAATTAGCAACTGAGAAGACATGGTCAAGTGTTGAGTTACTCTGTTTTTTTTGTCTGGTGACTGTACGCTAGTCACAGCCTTCCTATGAAGGTGAGTATGATGTTTATTCTACACCAGCCAACTATTTTTTATATATCATGTAAGGATCAATTGCGTAGTCCGATTAGTAATCTCAATATGAGTAAAAATCTTATCTTTTTTTTATTAGTTATACTTAATTTCTTTAGCATAGAATAACCCAACAAGGGTTGATATGCCATAAAATACAACCAAGCATCTTTTATATATCATGTAAGTACAAATTGCTTAGTCCAATTAGTACTCTCAATAGTAGTCAAAACTTTGCCTTATATTATTAGTTGCACTTAATTTCTTTTGGCTTTTTACAATGCAAATTACTATGGATGTTAAAAACAAGTTTCATGTTTAACCTTTTGCTTATTGAACAATAAGACCAGACTTTACATTCAATAGAGTAGTGTAAATATATTCCCCTTTATTCAAAAGGTGTCAGCAGAAAAAAGAGGAGATATTTCTTGTATGCAATATAAATTTTATTGGTATCAGTATCCTATAATCATTACATCAAAGACAGAATGACAGTCACTGTCATTACTCCTACTGTCATGGCCACTATTTTGCCAATTACTATCCTTGTCACATTAATAGCGCCATCCTTACAACCACTATTCCCTAATGATCATAATTATTACCAACATGGCTGGTGTCATTGTAATCCAATGATGTTAGCTCTATTACCACCACACCCTGACATCCACTTCAAAGGCGAAAATAATTCATCATTGCCTCGATAAGTATTGACATCCTCTTCTAGATCTTCTCCACTAAGTTTCTGCTAAGGAGATTGCTTCATTGATTCGTCATCATCTCTCTCCCTCTCCCTATATATATATATATATATATATATATATATATATATATATATATAAGTAAATCACCAGGTTAATTGGTGTTAGGAATGATTCTAAGTTGAGCCTTTTTAATAATGTTAAAATTGGTATAGTTCAAGTTGAGAGCTTTATATACATTAAATCTGAAATTATAAACAGAGTAATTTATCTAGTAAAGAAAAATACCATTCATAATCATATATAAAATCCTCACCATTTCTGATATGATTTCCTTAAAATAAACAGTCTGAAGAAGCCCATATGTATATATATATATATACAATACATATACATATGAGTGTAAATAGATTTACAACTGCTAATATGACTGGTATTTAAACTTTTTTGTTTACTCTCTGCAAACATCTTGATCCAGGAGTTGAACTTGTCTTGCGGAGTCTATTTCTTACAATGGTAACTATTATACCATGAGTGTCCACATTCACTTTTTATAGATCCTGCCTATTAAAATAATGAAGAAAATCAGAAGTTAGCTTATGGAAATGGCTTTATAAGGTCAACTAGCAAAATGATGTGCCCCCTGGGCGCAAGTATTTAAGTTTTAATCTAATAAGATATATTGAATTAGAAAGACTAACAAAACTAAATAAGAGCAAATATAAAAATATTACTTATTGTAATGCTATTTTAATTGATTTCTATATAAAATTATATATAGGATTACTTTTAATACATTTGAGAATAACATGATAGTATTAGAAGTCAGTAACAGTAAATAATTATTTATTAAAGCCAATTTTGTTAAAATCATTATGCAAATTCACACCATATACTATGTAAATCTTTATTTCTTACAGATATATAATACATATTTCAGGATTTTAAATGCATTCATGATATTGGCAACTTTGCAGCAAATCTAACTCAGCTAGACTTTAATAGAGACATTGTTAATTAATATGATGCTAGTTAAGATTAAATAATGACTATTTCATAATTGTTGAGAATATAACCTAAATAACTAAGGTAATCGTGATGTCAGTGGTGACATAGTTTCGGTTATAGAAAGATAGTCACACAATCTCCATTATAATAAGAGATGTGGCTATTGTACACTTTGGGGTAAATTTAATTCCTAATTTGATCAGAATATTATTATACAACACAAATCTACAAGATTATCTCTTCACAGTACAAATGCACAATAGTGTGCAAGACCTAATATCAGTAGAATCAAGAGAGTTTTATAATTTGCTTGAAGCATTGTGTATATATTGGTTAGGAGCTTTTGAAAATGATGGTATTTTATATAACTGTATTATCATTAGAATTGTATTTTACATATAAATAGCATTAGATG
This sequence comes from Doryteuthis pealeii, assembly GCA_023376005.1. Lineage (NCBI taxonomy): Eukaryota > Metazoa > Mollusca > Cephalopoda > Myopsida > Loliginidae > Doryteuthis > Doryteuthis pealeii. The sequence continues at coordinate 2,068,831 of CM042156.1, forward strand.
TTGGAAACTCAAAGTATCTTAACACTAATGTCTCAAAGGTTTCCAGTATTACTATGAAATGTAATGCTTTTTAAAGTGTTGAAGTTAGTATACTGTTGGTTTGAACAACAATAACTAACTAAGCACAACTGAACTAATGCCCAAAGCAGCTGGTATTTATGGTGCTCAGGAATATTCCATGCATGCATTTGGGAGATACCAGTCCTTGAGTCCTGATTAGCTGCAGTGGTGTTATGGTGCCAGATAAATAATCTACCATTCTGCACTAGGTTTGTGACAATGCAGGATCTGTATTGAGTTACAGCTTGCTTGTTAACTTCCACGGTAATTGGAAAATAGCTTCTACATATACCTAAGACGACATTGTCTGGGTGACCAAATTTTGATATCAGTCAGACAGCAAGTTAGTCTATCACCTTTTGACAAGCACTAGAACAAGGAGATTGTTTTTGCATCTGAGGTGGAGCACAACATCAACCATCAGCTCCTCATTTTACTGCATAGATCTATGTGCTACTCATGTGTTGAGTTGGTGAGGGCTGGTATTGAACCGGAACCTTGTGGTTCCTAGGCTGATGTTCTACCGACTGAGCTAAACCAGCCGTATCTTTTCCACACTAAGGTGCATTAGTACCCTCTTCACTGCTAATAAACATAAGTCTCCTAAAAATGCTAATATCATTTGAATTACTGCAACTACTACCATGATCTCTTGTACTCCTATCAACTTTAGCCATTTAACCATCCACTTGAAGAGTCAGCCACCTTTTCTCAACTATTTTGTCACGAATTTAAATATTCAAATCTTGAGAGAATTTAACATCTTAAAAACAGACAGAAAAGAAGAATTTAGTTTTGCTTAAAATCCTATTAAGACAAATCCCAGGTGAATGGAAAAGGAAACTTTGTAAAATTTGTGTATTCGCACTTGAATTATTAATAATTGATTTACATTTCTTTCTTATCGACATAAATATATACGGATATATATCAAATGAATTTATAAATATATACATATATATGTGTAATTAGGTGAATGATTATGCACATACACATACAGTTTGTATATATACATATATCTGTATATATATATAAATATATATATTTACCACTATGTATGTACTTATGTATATACGACATAAATATATATGGGTATATATTAAATTAGTTCAGAAATACATGTATATACTCATATATAATTTGTTGAATAC
>CM042156.1:2072541-2110041 GCA_023376005.1 Doryteuthis pealeii
TTTGGATGAAGTTAGTATTTGTTTTAGATTTTTTGACTGTCTCTTGCTTTTAATTGTTTTTGTTGTGTCTGATATATTTTTAATTTTTTCATTGTTTTCGAGTTGGTGTATATATTTGTGAATATTTCAGGGTTGTTTTTGTTATATGTTGAGACATATGCTAGTTGTTTTTCGTTATGTTTTTTAGGGGTTCTTAATTGTTCTAATGGTATTTTCTCCGCTAATTCAAATCCTTTGTTAATCAGTGTTGTGGGGTAGCCTCTCTGGAGAAGGGTTTTTTGCAATTCTTTTAGACGGATTTGTTGGAGGTTTTTATCTGTGACTATGGTGTATATCCTACGTGCAAGTGCATAAGGGATGGATTTTATGCAGTTTTTAGGGTGGTGGCTTTTGAAGTGTAAGTATTGTTGTGTGTCTGTGGGTTTGTGGTAAATGTCTGTGGTAATTTGGCCATTTATATTTTTAATGATGATATCTAGGAATGGTAGTTCCTTTAAGTTGTGTTCTATAGTGAATTTTATTTTTGGGTGTAGGTTTTGTAATAGCTCGTGTATTTTGTTGTCACCCCATGAGCATTTCCAGAATATAAAGCAGTCATCTAAATACCTTTTCCATGATTTTATGAAGTTCATTTTGATATTGTTACCATATTCTTGTTCTATTTTGTCGTATAGGTGTTCTTCTAAATATGCTAGCGTTAGGGTGGCATAGGTTGGCGCCATCTTTGTTCCCATTGCAGTTCCTAGTGTTTGTATGTAGTTTTTGTTGTTGAATTGAAAGTTGTTGTTGTTTAGGATGAGTTCTTTATAACACAAAAATCAGAATATATAGAAATACAAGACCCTAATGACCTTCAATTTAGACCTATAGTAGCAGGACCAGCATGTCCCACTAACAGAATTAGCAAACTAATAGACATCCTACTACAACCTTTCTTAAAAAAGATAAAAAGTTACGTTAGAGATGACATTCAATTCCTAAACTACATACTACAAAGAGAAGACCCTGACACACTCATGGTAACATTCGACGTTACCAGTTTATATAGCAATATCCCCCATGAATTAGGAAAAACAGCCATCTCGTTTTGGATTGAGAAATACATAGAAATGTTACACACAAGATTCAATAAGGAATTTATCATTGACGGTATAGAACTCATCCTTGTATAAATCTATAAAAATGAAAATAATCATTAGTACCGTAATGAATGGCCAAAAGAAAAAATACTGAAAGAATTGTCTAAGCTGAATATGTAAAATGTGCTCAATACACAAAGTAGTGCAAAATCATAAGGATCTAATGAGTCAGAAACTACCTACCTAGGTTTCACCTTATGGCTCATCAGCATAATTCTGACTCAGAAGTATCCTGATGAGCCTTAGTAGTAGTTTGTGAGTCCTTAGGTCTTTATATATATATATTTCAGCGAAACAATCACAAATGAAATACACAAGGCTATTCGTAAAGAGGGACTAGATATCCAACTAGCACACTCTGGACCCTCACTACGCCAGCGTCTAACAAAAAAACATAAGAATGATATTACAACATGCACACTAGCCAACTGCCCAATAAAAGACCCTAACATATGTCACAAAACCTATACAGTTTACCATTTAACTTGCTCCAAATGCCTTAATTTCTATATAGGAAGTACAATTAGACCCCTCCACATTAGAATCAAAGAACATATCCACACACGTGCATCCTCATTCCACAAACATTTAATCAAATGCAAAAATAAAGACAATAGTTTTTCCGTTAAGATAGTGACAGTAATACGAAACATTGGTAATCTCAGAATTAGAGAAAGTTTATTAATAGCCAAATTAGGTCCTAGTATAAACAATAGATTAGAGCTAAACACTGAATACATAATTAATTAAAATACACGTTCCTCACAGTATATAGTACATAGTATGTACATTTCATTATACATATATCAAATGAATAATACATAAATATATAAATAGATGAAAATAATAAAATTGAAATTGAATGAACGGCTAAATGACTTTGCGCGTGGCGTTTAAAAAAAAAAGAACACCACGAGACGCGTGTTTATAACATAAAAAAAATAACGACCAAAAAAAAAAACGCGTCCATTTCCGAAAATCGTCTCTGAAGATAAAGTTTTACTTTGAAATCAATAAGACAAAAAATAACATCTTTTTGTTTTTATTTTTTACTTGCATTGTAATTGCTTTCAAATTAATATACTATAATATATATATATATATTGTACATAATATTAATACTAGCAGGACATGTGGATATACCACAGTATGATATTTTAATTATTACAATGTTTAATTTGTTTACTTAAGAGCTATAAATAGTTCGATATGTAAAACATATAATAATCTTGATTTAACTTTCTCACACTCTTTTTTCTTTCTTTCCTTTTCATTTTGTTCGATTGGAACAGGTAAGCGTTATAGCTTCTATCTTTCCCCTATTCTCTTTCTTTCTTTCTTATCATATTTTCCTGTATAGCATGTCCTTTTTCTTCTCTTTTTTTCTTTATAACAAAAATGGAATGGTCCATAATTTAGCTGAGGTGTCGACACTTATAAGAAATTATAATTTGGTGAATAAGTAACACCAGATAATCATGTTTTACATTTTTGCATTTCAACAAAGGTGATTTGGATGGTTTCATTTTTAACCAGAGGGTGTTGCAAGATGATAATGGTTTGAAGATTAAGGAACAATACATAATATTAATAATGAATTAATCCTAATAAGTAAAACTAAAGTGGACAGGGTGGCCTAAAGTTGGTATCAGCCTGACAGCAACGGTGTCTATCCTCTTTCCACTAGCGCTAGACCAAGGAGATTGTTATTATGTCTGAGATGAAGCGCCACACCTACCATCAGCTCCTTAATTTACCACACAGATCCTTGTGCTACTCATATGCTGAGTTGGCGAGGTCCGGTATCAAACCCAGAATATTGTGATTTCTAGGCAGAAGCTCTATTGACTGAGCTAGAACAATATATTTACCCAGACTTTGTCACCCTTATGATCAAAGTATTCTGAGTACCTCCTACATCGATTAAATTTGGTGGGGTTCACAAATAGAAATACTTTAATCTAAATGTGGACTTTGATACGACACAGACAAATATTCCATTAATTAATTTTTAACTTTTAGTTTCATTTTTCTTTTGATCAATTTAAATCATTAAATCTGTGATGACCCTTACTTGAAGCAATAATTATGGAAACAATAAAAACAAATATTGTCCATTTAAGACAAAAAAAAATAACTCAATATTTCAATAATCAGAAAAACAGAAAAGCCAATCTAAAATTGTCTGCCAAATTTTTGATAATGACTCAATAAAAAAAAAGAAATAGGTTTGTAAAATTCTATGAGACTTGCTAGTGACAAATTTCTGTTTTTCTTTTGAAAATTCTATGATGAAATTGTCCAAATTAAGATTATTAGTTTGTTGATGTGAAGTCAGTGTAGAATTTTCTTTGTTTTTATTTGATTTTATTTATTTCCTCATTTTTCCATTTGTAATCAGAAGCACCGACAGTCTCAGACATACACCACTTATTCATATCACATTTACTGTGCGAGACAAGTGATTTTCAAGTCAGACATGGGCCCTCTGGCAACCCACTTGGCAATAGGTCTCTTCTGCCACTAACGGTCCCATACTGAGTCCGTCTTTACTTCTCCAGAATTATCCAGCATACTTTATTCCTCTTATTTGGATGGCTTGTGTGATACAATCAAGTCGCCATACAGCTGCTTTCTTGTGTAGTTCTCATGTAACTTTTTCTCTAAGCATTTTGTTAGAGTACAGGTCATGCAGAAATAAAGTAGCACAGACATGGCTACAGCTAAGAAGAATTTTTGCTTTATTTCATTACTGAGATCAGACTATACGAGCATCCAAATGAACATATTTAACTTTTATATATCATGACATCTTCAATATATCAATTGAAAATCATTTTTATATTTGAAGTTGTTTTCTAGTCATTGACCAACATTTTCTTTACTAGTAAGACTATGCAACCTCAGGGCTAAGTATTTAAGTTTTAATGTAATGAAATATATTAAATTAGAAAGACTAATGAAATTAAATAATAATCCTTATAAAAAGTTTACACTTATTTAATTATATTTTAATTAGTTTCTATATAAAATTATTCATAGGATTGATTTTAATACATTGGAGAATAAAACAATAATATTAGAGATTTATAACCTCAAGTAATTATTTATTAAATCCGGTTTTATTAAAACCAGTATGTAAATTAACCACACCTTATATTATGTAAACCTTTATTTTTTAGTGATATATAAGACTGTAGGATTTTAAACGCACAAATAACATGGCTGTTTTGATGCAAATCTAACTCTTATTTTCATAGAAAACTCGTTGATAAATAAGATTTATTCTATGTGTTAATGATTTTGACTATACATTAAATACTCATTGATGGACTTAGATAATTTCTGAGGAGATTCTGACATAAGCAGTGACATAGTTTCCATTACAGACCGAGATACACCAAATCTCCATTATAATAAGATGTTAATTTTTTCTATTTCTATACACATTGACCCAAATACTTGTACACACACACACACTGCCCTGTCAGTGGGGCTTAGAATACACTGACCCTATCCCTCTCCAAAAAGGCATACTTAGTATGATACAAATCTACATCTAATGTTGAGGCTCTAGTTCTGGGAGTGTGGAGTACCCCTTCATAGCCATTATTCTAGGGTCCATTCTAACCTGAAGTGGCAATACCTGTGCAGATCCATCTATGGGTCAAATAGATATGTTTAAAGATGATTAAAAAGATCTCATACAAAACAACTACACAAAAATATGAATAACCTCAAGGTGCAAAATAACTCTCAAAAGGGTTAATGACATTAAAATCAATCAATCTAATCAAAATCCACAGACGTATGCACACATATTCATGCAAACTCTAGGAGCGTGTCTGGAAATGTGTACTTTATCAAATATATATATATCTAAATACATATATATCTTCATATATATATATATATATATATATATATATATATATATATATATATATATATATATATAAATAGTTTTTAAGCACATTTTGAAGTGGAAGTAAAAATGTTTTAATAAATTTATTATGAATTGATTTTTTTTTCATATTGAATATATTTAAAGATTTAAAAGTTTATTGCAAAAAAAGTACATTACAAAAAATAATGAAGAAAACATTCGAAAAGATATAACCTTGACTGATTTTCTAAATTCCCCTGATAAATTTATAAGAAATAAACTTTATTTATTAGATGAAAATAAATTTTATTGCACATTTTTTTTTAAATTGTTGCACGCAAATATTATGTATAAATTAGTGTATGCACATTTATTATTCAGAATGTTTATGTATCTATATTTGTAAGATAATGACATCAGTAGTTTGGAAATTGAAAAGTGTAGAAGTGGAAAAAAAACAGAATTAGGAGATATGTGAGTGATACCTGGAAGTCATTGGCTTTGGCTTTTAATTGACCAAACTAGAGCCAATTGTGCAAATAGAGGAAGAGATAGAGTAAAAGAGTGAGTCTGGGCTGGGTGTTTGGAGAAGACAGATGCAAGATGATGGTCTGTCCTCTGAGGCCATTTACTTGGGTTAAAGAAAAATAAAGATTTGTGAAACAAAAAAAAAACAGCATTAAGTCTTGTGTACATTATCATAAACTATAAATGGATACAAAGAAGAAAAAGACCCAGATATTAAAAGAACACATTTAATAAGTAAAAATTAAAAACTAATTTTTTACTTTTTCTTATTATAAACATATTAAAGTGTATGTACAGTTTTAATACTCAAGGATATCTCTTTTCACAGTTATATTTCAACATGTACATACCAAAATAGAATGGGACGCCTTTATATATACACATATAGATATGTATATATATAGAGAGAGAGGAGAGAGATATGATATAGATATGGGACAAGTAGATGTATAGAAATATATATATATATATATATATATATTGAGAATATATGTAAATAACTAGGGGAATTGTGACATTGGTGATGACATAGTTTTGATTACAGTCACACATTATGAGATATTAAAGTAAATAGTCAATTTTAAAGTTTAATGATATTTCTGAGTTGTCAACATGTACATACCAAAATAGATATGACTCCTTTATATATATATATATATATATATATATATATATATATGAGAGAGAAAGAGATGTGTGTGTGTGTATATATATTTATACAGAGTGAATGAGAGAGAAAAAGGAAAAAGATATAATATAGATATGTATACAAGTAGATGTGAAGAAAATAACTGATTGGGAAAAATCCAACAAAATGTGAGGAAAAGTTATGGAAAAGTGAATAACGAACACAAATAATTGCATTCAATTAATATTTCACTTCTGTTGGTTTCAGAAGCTTCATCAGAATGAGTAGTTGATAAAGAGGTAAAAGGAGGAAGCAAATATTAATTGAATGCAATTGTTTGTGTTCATTATTCACTTTTCCATAACTTACTCTCACAAGCAGAGATATAGAATTCTATTTATGTGGATATAATGTGTGTTTCGGTTTTTGCTATATTATAAATTCTCAGTTTCTGACCATTACAAACCACAAAAGTTAAATGAGTTAATTCCGCAACCAGAACTGGAAAATTTCCATCATCAGTGAACTGAACATATAAATTCTGATATGTTTGTATATTCCTCCTTTGTGAGTAGAGATAATTTATGTGTGATGCTGATGGTTTATGAATACATACAGCCATTACATACACTTACAAGATGCTGTTATAAAAAATGCAAGACACAATATGAAAATAGATGGACATTTTCTGTCATTTTCATTGTTTTTCCATCTGTGTAAAGCAAAGATCCCTTAAATTATTACAAGGAGGCTTAGAAGATTAAAGTTACTTTATATCCTCATGACAAAAGACAAAGTGAAGCAATTAGAATTTGTTCTGGCTTCTATCTTATCATTTCAGTTGCTCTTACATCAGACCCTTTCTTATATATATAAAGGAAAATGACTGATGTAACATTTAATGTAATGATAAGAAGTGATATATATATATGTGTGTGTGTGTGTGATGGATCTTGGGAAGCAATTAGAATTTGTTCTGACTTCTATCTTATCATTGCAGTAGCTGTTAAATCGGTCTTTTTCCAATATATATATATATATATATATATATATATATATATATACATACATATATATACACACACACACACACACACACACAATCATCACAACTGTTAAATCAGTACTTTCCCCTCTCTCTCTCTCTCTCTATATATATATATATATATATATATATATATATATATATATATATATATATATATATATATATATATATATATAGGAAACGACCTGATGAGAAGGAAGTACTATTCATATATATATATATATATATATATATATATATAATCCCAAAAGTCTCCAAAACACTGGGAATGCAGAAAACTATTCATGCAGCTTTGGCAACACAGTTGTGTTGTTGTGTCTCACTGCCATGCTCAGTCTTAGCTTGGTAGTCAATTTTTATGGATTTACTGATCCACACCATTGCCAAGTGGGAAGTTTACACCATCATTTGTTTTTTGAATGCAAAAGCCATTAAAGTGATTGAAATTCATCGCCAATTAAATTTTATGGTGAGTCATGCATGTATGTCAAAAACTTCTTCAAGGAGTTTAGGGAGTTGGCAATGATAATAAGGTTCAATGCCTCCTCAAGCTAGTATGACATCCACAGTACCTATGAAAATGTATTGATAGAAATGGTGATGTGGAAAAATAGATACATGTTGAAAGTTTAAAATAAGGTAAACCTCATTGACAATAAACAATAGATGTTCCTGTGATTTCTAAATATTTTGGAAACCTAACCTATGTTTTCTATCCAAGCATATAAAGGAGTCACATCTGTCATTGAGCATTAAAAACATGCATACACTTTAATATATTATTATAAGGGAAAGTACAAAATTTAGTTTTTGATTTTTACTGATTAAATGATATAATGTAATAATTAGAAATCAATTGTTTTGAGGAACTGTTCACAATTCTTCATAAGTAAGTACAAAATCTGCACACAGATTCCAGGGGCGAAAATTGAATTTGTTTTTTTATCTTCAGTCGGATGATACATTCTTTAAATGCATAAAGGATGGTCATCCATGATGTACTACTATCATAGCCAATTTCGGATTTTTCAACATCATATTGGCTCCAATAGCAATTCCGACCTGACTTTGGAATTGTCAGTTGCCTCCCTGAAAGCAACGTACCACTACTCGACATTGTAAACTCAAATGATAAGAAGCTACAAAAATTCAACCATTTAAATTTAAAGCCTCCATCAGTACAAGCTAATCAGAAAAGCCTATCCACAATCCCACTCCCATATAAAGGAATTTTTTGTTTTCCTCTCGTTTCAGTTGGACTTACCTTACATGGATTTAGATTACAGTATATTGGTCTTTATAGATTAACCTAATTTCTTTACTTAATCTAACTTACTACCCTCACCAAAATGTTACCTAGAACAGCACACCAAATATTACTCAATGGACTAGGTTCATAAATAATTTGCTAAATTATTTTCCTTTTACCCTCTCACTTACCCCTTTTAGTCAGGTCATGGGCTGGGTACATCAGCTTGTATATATATATCCATCATGAATCCGGATGTCACTACAGAGTTGTAAGTAATTCAATTTTTATGCTAGAAAAAAGGCAAATCTTATTCAAATGTTTATTTGGTTTTCATGTATCATATTTGGCCCAGTTTTTTTCAGTTTGAACTTCTATAAGAATAAAAAAAATTCAAAATTTATAATTTTATTTCTTTGCATTTACAATTTTTCAATATCATTATTTTATTATACTTGTATATATATATATATATTCCTTATATCTAGACCTTAGTTCGAAGGTCATGCAGCCCTGCTGTGATCCTTGAGTGCACATATACTATGAGCTGAGTCAGAAGTGCTGATCCATACATAATGCCATCATGATAGTATACATACATACATACATAACACACACACACACACACACACACACACATATATATATATATATATATATGTGTATGTGTATATAATACACATTTGTGAAAGCAATGTGGGTATATATGTATGCTGTCATATAACAATTGTGTGTGTGTATATATATACATATATTCCTTAAGAGGAAGAACAGTTCTTAAATTTGGATCTCTTTGAGTACAGATATACTACTATCTTAGTCAGAAGTGGTAACCTATAGTACAAATGATATAATTAATAAATAGATAGATATATAAGATATAAAATACTCATTTGTGACAGGAATTTGAATATGTGTGTGTTATATATATATATATATATATATATATATATTCTTTAGGAAAAGAAACATTCTTACATTTGCATCTCACTTGGAAGGTTCTGCATCTATGCTGTGATCCTTGAGTGCACATATATGATCTTAGTCAGAAGTGGTGAACCATACCATAAACAATCTAATAATAAAGTATATATATATATATATATATATATTATACATTTTTCAAGGCAATTTGAGCATATAGGTATTCAGTCATTACTTAAACCTTGCTCTTTATCTTTATTGATTTTTATATAAAAACCTAATAAAAATAGATTATCAAAAGAAGCGTGGTGAAGACATCATGAGTGACAATATAAAAACGAGTGACTGATATATATATATATATATATATATATATATATATATACTATTTTCTTAAATAAAACATTTCATAAGGAAATAATTGATAAGAACATGTTTCTATTTCTCTGAATGTTTGAGATGAGGCTTGAAGATTAGTATTATCTGCGTTATTTGGACTATTGTCCCCATCTTCATTGTTATTTGTACTACCCTCCCGTCTTCTTCAGGTATTTCTTGTTGGACTCGGGAACCTTCTCTTCAAACTCGGGAACTTTCTTGTGTATTCGGGAGCCATCACGGAACTTTGAACCTAACCCTTTATTTATTCCACGGGGGTATCCTGTTCCCATTCCGCTAACCATAGCTCGGGTAGCTGTGTTAGGAGCTGTGTTAATTAATTATTTTTCTAACTGCTTTCACTCAGGATTGAACTCCGGTACCAGAGATAACTGTCACTTAGAACTGTTTTGCCTAATCCACTCGGCCATGTGTCCAATTGACAATTGAGTGTGAATTTTGGGAACTTATAAACCTAATGTCTTGATTTGGCTAGAATATCTACCTATTTTACTTATGCATGATTTTTTACCTAGACTCATAATGTTTTTTTTTTTTTTTTTTTTCAATCTGATCTGGCCTTCCTAATTATGGGTTCCCATATTGTATTCATTTCTATACTAGGTCTACTTAACAGCCCAGTACAGCCTATCATATGTGCTGATTCTTTGAGGCGTCTTCTCTTCCAATGTTCTTCTCTATCGATTATTCTAACTTCATCCCATAAGGGCAGATGGTTTCCCTTTTCATTCCATATATGGTCAGAAGGTTCCCGAGTCCGTGAAGAAAATACCTGAAGAAGGCCGGAAGGTATATCGGCCGAAACGTTGTACAAATAACAATGAAGATGGGGACAATAGTCCGAATAACACAGATAGAACATGTTTCATTTACCTTTGAGAAATATCAAGCACCTATTCCTCTGTATTTTTTAGATGAGGCTTGATTTGAATAATTGTGACTTTGGACTGTTTATAATATATATATTTATTTTGGTATGTATAAACACAAGTTCAGACATCTGCATCCTTGGACCTTGATCAGGTGTTCCTTATTTACCTTAGACTAAAGTCATCATCAGACGATAACCAGGAATTCAAGCATTATTTTGGAGCCTTAATATAATTACCACTAATTCAGGGCACTCCTAAATGTTATGTTTATACATACCACATTAAATACAATGACAACAGTCTGAAAAAATCATATGAGAGACAACATATAAAAGAGCAACTAATATATATATATATATATATACCAACCCTTCCACATGAGCAGGATGTGACACAAAGTCAATTTCTTAAGTGGTTAAGTTTACTTTTGAAAGTATCAAGTTTACTTAAGGTTCTCACCAATCAAAATCTTTCCCCCTAAAATTCTTAGACATTATTCTACCAATTTTTTAATATATTGACAGTTATAATAAAACATCACATGAGGAAAGAACTTGTTTTGTTTACCTTTGAGGAAAATCAAACAAATAGTTTGAAAGTATCAAGTTTACTTAAGGTTCTCACCAAAATCTTTCCCCCTAAAATTCTTAGACATTATTCTACCAATTCTTGAATATATTGTTCTTGAATCTATGAGTCACAATGTAGATAAGACAGTTCAAAGAACTCTATAATTCTGTTTTGATTTTCCTCTTTGTTTTTTTGTTTTTTTTCTTTGATAAGTCTAATCAATCCATCTTTTTATTTCTTTTTTGTTTATTTTTACAAAGTTAATATTGTTATCTTTTTCTGATTTCGTTGAGAATTATCAGTCTGCTACGTTGTGCGTTCTAGGTACATTTCTGGCATTGTCAGGCCAAGATTTCTCTGGGGAGAGTTATTCTATTTGATTATATGAAATGAAAGTATTCTTATCTCTGACGCCAAATCCGTTGTTTTGATGCTGTCCTTGTCCAGGTACTTTCTGAATTACCAATTCACTAAATCAATTGATGGCATCATTACTGGATACAACAGAAAAAAAAATCTTTGAAAATAAGTTTGATATAAAAGGTTATTTTGATAGGATTGGGGAAACATTAAGTTAAGTATATTAATATTTTTCTTTATTTATTTTTCTTTCTTTTAAATTTAAAGGTTTGATTGAATTCCACTTGTCAAAAGTTTGTCTCTTTCACAAACACTTTCCTATGCTTTCTTTACACACACACACATATATAGTCATCCACAGACACCATGTTTCAACATTTCACGTCTCTTCAGTGTGGCTAGACCCAGCAAATACTTCTAGTCAGGAGCAAATCCGACAAAATTTTCATCAGTCTGGTTCCTTAACTTCTCATCTCTTGGCAGCTGCCTGTAAGGAGCAGTGTTTTTAACTGATAAATACATACATTTGTGTATATATTTTACAATCACCTGAGAGATCAAATCTATAAACAATAGACGATCCTTGGTTTATTATGCTAGCAGCGAAAGTCAATTAAAGTCGCTTCTAGAGAGCATCACTGGGTTTCATGGAGCATATAATATTCATGTCTCTACCAACACCTCTAGTAACTATTAATAATCCTTAGTAAATCATTATAACTTCAAGTAACTATTCTTAATGTAAATAATTTACAGTTATATTACATCAAGTATTTATATCTGATACTAATGATTTTTAAACAGATCTATTTAACCCATAATGGATCCTATTAGTAACTGTTTGGGTCATAGATAATTAAGATAATTAAGGGGTACATTAATGATAATTAATTAAGGGGTACATTACCCAGAGTCCCAGTACAGGAGTTTCACCACCAGATGCAGTTTAGTTTCATACCCCAAACCCCTTTTTGGGGGATAGGGGCAGATACAGTCAGTGAATTCAAAGGCTTGCAAACAGAGAACTATTCAGTGGGGCTCTTGAATATGGAGAGCAATATTTTTGGTGTTTTTGATATAAGTTATTTTCCTATTGGCTGTTCGTTGACCAATTCAATATTAATGTATAGAAAAATCTGAAAGAAGAATAGTTGGATTCATACTTTTCTCAAGAGTATCAGTGATAAAACAAACCAAGCCAGGTTTATTGTTAAAGTCCAAGTCAAGCAGCCATACAATAGTACAGATATGGCTACAGCTTGGAAGAATTCCCATTTATTTTATCAGAGAGATCAGATTTTGCATATGATCAATACAGTTGTTTTTTGTAAGCACAAATATTTATATTGAAAAAATTTTTAAATTAGAAAAGATAAGGAAATTGGCTTCAGTGCTTTATAGGTAAATATTTGGAAATTAAAAGTAATCCGTCTTTCTGGACTTTTTGCTTCTTGTCAACATGTTGGCATGTTTATTCAACTATTTCTCATTGTCTGTTGCATTTCTTTGTTGATTTGTCACTTCTCTATCGACAAGCAAAACAGATAAATTGATGACACTGTTAAAAGAACAGATAAGAAAATGACTGTGTTGGTCTATTCTCGTGTTGATGTTCTCTTTCAATTTTTCTCTGTCTGTCTGTGTGTCTCTCTTTTGCCTGTTTATATCAATTCCTTTTTCTGTACAAATTGGGGTTGACAGTTCCCTTTTGTAAATATTTCCAGTTGACATTTTATAGCAACATGGCTTTAAAGCTAAAATCAAACTTGTCCTTGTAGAGAGACAAGTAAATCCATAATTGTCATGTAACGTATCATAGAGATACGGCCGTAAAGGATGCTGAATAATCAGAGTTGGATCTTAGCTGAGCAAGATGAACTTTGAAGTCATTTAACATATAGAATTACCTTATTGACGTATTCATGTCTTACAGTGAGAAAGATAAGTACCATGAGATACACCCATGTATATGGCTTGGTTGTTGGATTTAATGGCATGTCAACCCTTGTTGGGTTATTCTATGCTGAAGACATTTTGTTATATTCATGCTTGATGAGTATTCAAAATGTTTTTTTAAACTCAGTTTTTTTAAACAGTTTTTTAATAGTCATTTTTTTCTATTTAACCCATAAATGGGACTCGAACAGATACTACCACTTTGGGTTAGAGTGGGCGTACGAATAATGGTGATGAAGGTGTATTCTACATTCCCCACAGCTCTAAAATTGGAGTTCCACCATTAGGTGCCATTTGTCATATCATGGACACTAAGACCCTCAGCCTCCATCTTCTGTATAAGATAAAAAGGGCAATAGGGTTGGGACAATCACATAGGTGCTAGGGCTTGGCATGACCATCTGATTGAACAGAGGGGGCCTAAGTAAGGGTCAGTGGAGTGTTGCATGTCATGGACTGCTCAGAAAGAAAACTTGAATGAAGAAGGTGCTAAGAGAATAGCAATTAAAAGAGGCAATTGTTTATTTTTCCCATTTTTTTTTAATATAAAGAAATAGAAAACAAACAAATATTCTAAATTGTTATAACTCATTTAAGGATCATTTTCTTCTAAGATCATAAATCTCTGCCAGGAAATAAATGTTGCACCAATATAACCAACAAATTCAATTGTCCTGAAATTGCATCACATTCATAAAAAGGCCAATGTAATTTCATTAAAGACATTACACTTGATTTAATGGAAGCTTTTTGAAAAAAAAATGTTTGTTTTATTGATGCTAGGTTTTTGAAGTGTATCTAAATAAATCTTCATATAAATTTGAGGATCCCGGATTTTCTTAAAAGCTAATCCAATGGAATCTGATCTGATTGATTTTAATGGCATGCCAACTCATCAAGAGTTATTCTATTTCTCTAGGTTAGGAATTGCATTTATTGTATATTTATATTTGTTAGTTTACAGTTCTTTTACAAGGATGGCTTTGGCATTAAATAACCCATGAAATTTTATATCATATCAAACAAAGAAACCAAACCAAAGATTTGTTTCTTAAGTATTTTCTTTTTTGTTAAAATGAATACACATATGATAGTATATGTGAAATGTGACTAAGTATAGATATATATTTTTGTATATATATATATATGCATATATATGTGTGTGTGTGAATATGTATTTGTGTACGAATATATATATTCATATGTATATATATATATATATGTTTGAATGTATGTAATATATATATTATATGTATATATATATATGTGTTGAATATATGTATTTGTGTACGAATATATATATTCATATGTATATATATGTATGTCTGAATATATGTATATATGTGTGTATATATTCATATGTATCTATTTATATATATATATATATATATATATGTAAGCAACATGGCTTATATATATATAATGTACTATAAATATTAGCAAAATAGAAAACAAAGCAACATTCAATATTTGATCCCATTTAAAGAAATAGCAGATATAATTTCTGTTTATTTAACAATCCGCTCTCAAGTATTTTCTCTGATTTTCTATTTGTATGTGTTGTCTGTCATCTCAGGTACACCTTCCCCATGCCATACAAGTAGACAAATCTATTTCTTAAATTATGAAACAAAAAATATCCATCCATCACTGTCCAGCTGATAGGCCATTCCACCATCTTTACCTAACTTTACTTACATGTATTGAGTTAAAATTGATCCATTCCAAGAATTGGATTATAAGAACCGACCAGTAAACCAAGATCTACAAAGAAATGACAGTAAATCATTGTATGTTTATCTGTAAACATTTATTATAATCTCTTTGTTGATCTTAAGATGGATACCCATAATTATTATTCCTGTCTTAAGAAGCATACGATCATTGAGTCGAAGAGTTGTCTTTTTATTCTTTCTTTTTTTTTTTCATTGCATATTTTTAGACTTTATTTTTTTATTTTATTTAGCTCGGACACCAATATTTTTATTTAGCTCGGACACCAATCTTGGTGTTACTGAAAATCAAAAGTACATTGTAAAAAAAATGACAGATATTTGAAATATCTTTCCTTTTATTTGTATGTGTGTGTAATCTCTTCTCGTTTATATTCTGCTCACTTCCAACATAAATGGCTCGAAGAAATTGACATTTTGCAAGGTTCTTGCACATCTAGATGTTTTTACTGTTATATACAAATAAAAAAATGTATGATAAATAAGTTGAATAAATATTTATGTCAGTCAATTTTTTCAGCTCTTTCTTTTCTTTTCTTTTCTTTTTTTTTTGCACTCTTCGGGCAACTCAGCATGGGTTAGCAAGCTGATCTCATGTATCTTTAATATTGAGCAGTGAGGTCAATCCTCATTGGTTATCTCAAATTTGTTGCTTTGTGTCAAGCTTAACTTAAATAAATATTCATCTCTAATCTCAGCTTATACATTCTCCAATGAAATTCTCTTTAATATTGAAGATAAATGTTCATCTAACAATGTGTCCTGTGTATGATGTTAAACTGCATCTAGTGGTGAAGTTCCCATTCTGGAACTCTGGGGAGTGTGGAGTACCCCTTTATCACTATTATTCACACGTCTACTCTGACCCAGATTAGTAGTATCTGTTAGGGTCCCATCTATGGAAGAAAAGAGTGAAAAAATGTGAAAAAAACTGAGTTTAGAAAATAAAATTTTGAATACCCATCAAGAATGAATCAAACATTTGACATGAAATAACCCAACAAGTGTTGACATGCCATAAAACATATCTTAAAATAACCCAAGACAGGTTGAGATGCAGTTAAAATCAATCATAAATTGCACAAAGCTATTTTCTTATTTGATTTTTGTTTTTGTTTTGCAGCATATCAAACTTTGGTGGGTTATTTAATGCCGGCAAAGTGTCAAAATATTCATAGCAATAGTTTGGTAGAAAATGATCTAAACTCGAAATTTTCTATTTATCTCATAGTTGGGACCCTAACATGTACTACCACTCCGGGTCAGAGTGGAGCTGGGAGTAATGGTTATGAAAGAGTACTCCATATTACCCAGATAGAACTTCACCATCAGATAGAGTTTAATATCATACTCAGAACATTAAGACCTTCTTGCACATATATGTTAAAAAGGGTTGGGGCTCAGAGTTTTACCAAATGTTGTTTTTTTTTACAAAAAATCGAGTTTTAAAAGAATTATTTGAATACCCATCAAGAATTAATATAACAAAACATATTTGGTATAAAATAACCCAACAAGGGTTGACATGCCATTAAAACCAACTAATCAATCAATCAATCATAATTTCCTATAATGAACTAGAATTTTCTATAATAATCTAGAATTACAAATAAAGGGTGAAAATTAGCACTACTCTTTGGTTTTAATTCATGATTATGTCATTCCTTGAAATAAGAGTAAAGATCCATTTTTCTTTGGTAAAATTGAGGAAGCCAATTGTATTAATGCAAGTTATGGCTTAATTTCAATCTTTAACAGCTTATCATGGGTATCCATTTCCGATTTCAGACAACTCCAAGTTCATTAATCATTAACATTTGGAAAGATTCAATTTAAAACTGCTTCAAAGCCTGTAATTTTGTGTGAAGTGAATAGAATGAAAGTTCTAACAAGTTGTGATTATTGATTATGGCCTCTTTTTACATCAGACTACTTGGGTGTCTATGATGGCTAGAATTTCTCTTCAATTTTTAAAGGCTGACTCAAATTCAATAAATAGATATATCCATTTTGATTTGGAGATTTAAAAAAAGAGAAAATTGACTGATGGCTTGTATCTCTCTCTCTCTCTCTCTCTCTCTCTCTCTCTCTATATATATATATATATATATAATATATATATATATATATATATATATAAGGGTACTTTGTCTTAGAGTTTAATTCATTACATAAAACCAGTAGAAAATTGGCTGATGCCTTATGTGTATATATATATATATATTATCCAATTGCTGCTTTAACTTTTCCATTGCAGTGGCATTAGTAAATTATCCAAAAGTGCTCAATATATAAAAAAAAACAGAGCAATAATAATATTAGTAATAGTGGATAAGAGTTATGGGTTTACCATCGACTTAGTTAAGTATAAGGTTGGGTCCTGATGAGATCATTGAGATCAAAACCATGGTAGACTCTTAACTCTTTTCCTCTATTACTATATATATATATATATATATATATATATATATATATATATCAAGTGTATTTTGGCAGCATTTTTTCTTTTATACAAGTTTTGTTGAACTGTACAGACAATTCTTGTCTGACAAGTTTTTGGTTGATCCTTTCTAATTTTCGGGCCATCTTTTTGGTGTCGGGGTGTAACTGGTGTAACAGTCCACCAAAGGTTTCAAAATGAGCGCTTTCGGCAATACAGTTTGTCATCATCAGGTAGGAAATGATGGTATGGTTTTGTGTCTCGTTTTTAATGAGAACGAGTAGTAGCAAGGAATTAGAAGTGGGAGGTAATAACCATTGGTAGTGGGAGGTTGTAGGAATGGTAGTGGTTTGAGCGAGCGATGCAGTAGTGATTTTTTTGTGTGTGTATATATATATATATATATATATATATATAAAAACTAAACATATACAATGGTACCTTGACTTACGGGCTCCCAATTCTTTTTGGTCTTTTTTTTTTTTTTTAAATGAGAAATATAAATGAGAATGCAATGAATTATGTGCAGTGATTGAATGTTTTTTTTATTAATAATATTTTTCTTTGATGTAAAAAATTTGCAAACCTTAATGTCTTTACTGAACTTATTAACATAAGCATATCTGAAGCTCTCTTGTACCCCAAATTGTAGTTCTCAACACAAAGCAAAAATTCAACTAAGTGAAAACTCCTAAGCTGCTCCCCTTGGAAGTCAAGGTACATTTTTATATCTATGCACAGATTTTTATATACATAAACATATATGAATATATAGGAATAAACAAATCACTCTAAAAACTTTTTTCCATAAATCAAAAATATTCTCAACAGTAGATGAAATGATGATTGTATTATTTTTGTAAATGTCCATGAAACTAGTTGCAATAAGTCTGCCATGAAGTGCTAAGTAAACATTATATAAACAAATCATTCGAAGTAAGTTTTTCCATAAATCATAAAAATGATCAACTGTAGATTATGATGATTGTATTATTTTTTTTATAAATATACAGGGAAGTAGTTGCAATAACACTGTCATGAAACATTGTGTAAACATTTACATATATATATATATATATATATATATATATATATATAAAATATCCTTTTACATTTTGCTCTGTATATATATATATATATATATATATATATATTTTTTATAAAAAAGGAAGGTCCGCAAAATGTATTTTGTTCTCAGAAAAAACATTTTTAATTCTTTTTGTTTTACATGTGCAACACATGTTTCAGATCTTCTGGTATCTTCTTCAGGCTTTGATTGAATAATATGAAAATTTTTCATATCATAATTTTTCATATTATCAATCAAAGCCTGAAGAAGATACCAGAAGATCTGAAACACGTGTTGCACATGTAAAACAAAAAGAATTAAAAAAAATTTTTTCTGAGAACAAAATACATTTTGCGGACCTTCCTTTTTTAAAAATATTGAATTTTCTCCCGTTGGAACCAGAACAACACTTTTATATATATATATATATATATATATATATATATATATATTTAATACACATTGAGCTCTGATGTTCTTCAACATAGGAATGTGTCAAAATACCAAAATCTTTTGATATCATATATATATATATATAATATATATATATATGTGTGTGTAGTGGAATAAACAAATCATTGTAAAAAAGTTTTTACATAAATCCAAAAAATGCTCAACAGTAAATAATGATGATTGGATATTTTAAATAAACAGGAAATAGTTGGTATTAGACTGTCATAAAAAGATAAGTAATTTATATAAAAACAACTCATGAGCCAGGTGCCTTCACCACGGACACATATGCTTAGATATAATAAAAGTAATGGAAAAAAATTTAACTCTAAACCACCCAAAGATCAAAATACTGGAAAACCCCACAAATATTCTGAGATTGTCAGCTCTAAGAAAATGCTTTGAGTTCAAAAAACAGACATGAATTAAATGAATACATTTCTATTCAATAGTAGAGTATTTGTGATATGATACTTGCTTGTCAACTATTTCACCATGCTATTGTGGATGGCTGTGGTAGTTAAAGGGTTAACCAGCAGATAGTTTTCACTCAACAAATGGATATGTCACTTCATGCAGTTAATTTTCTGTCCTTTTCTTTTGTGGCTTCTCAAGTCCATAGCATAAATTTAGTAATTTCCTCTACTTTTGATATTCTACTGTTAAGTAGAAATAAGCATTTTGTTTTTCTTCTTCTTTTCTTCACTCTCAAAGGTTTTATAGAACAACAATCAATTAAACATTGAAATCTTTATTCTGCTGTATTCTGCAGTGTGCTAAAATCAATTCACTGTTATTTCCAAATTTCATCATTTAATAGAATATGCTAATTTCTAAAAGCCTAAGTTGTACAAGAGAAATTATGTAACTCGCCGAAATATGGGAACCTGAAAAGATTCTACCATTTCAAAAGATGAGACATGTTTCATATCTTATTAATTATAGACACTCTATAACTATATACTATATCTTCCTCCACAGACACTGTGTTTTGACATATCACATCTATTCAGTGTGCCTAGACATTAGCAGACTCCCTCCAGCTGTGATGGAAGCCCAATTGATTAATCATCAATCAGACTTCTTAACCACTCGGCCATCAGTACCTAAAGCCTGGGATGAGGATTTTAACTGATAAATACATATGTATATAAGTAAAGGTTGCCAGAGAGTGTTCCATCTGTTTTATAGGATATATATATATATATATATATATATATATATATTGCCACTCAGTGTATGTATGTGTATATATATATATATATATATAGGTAGTGTGGACATGGAGTCAATGGTGCCTGGTTACTGACAGTTTCTCACCTATGCAATCCTCAGACCAAACTCCTCTAGTACAACTTATGTTTTCAGAAATTAGCATATTCTATTAAATGATGAAATTTTGAAACCTAGTTAATTGTGAAATCCAGTGAAAGTCACCCATGAAATAGAAATAAATGTTTGTATGTAAGGTCATTAAATTTCAATATGTGTCATCTCTATTATTATTATTATACTGTTCTACGTATCCCCGGACTGGATCTGGTTGGGTCTCTGCTATTCTGGAATAGAGTTGATGATATTCTCAGTCTGTTGTAGGGCTGGCATTTTCTCTGTTTATTGTGTTTGGAAATTACTTGGGATATTTTTGGGATGTACTTGTGTCTGTTGGCATTTCTTAATAATGAACACAAGATGTTGTTTTTCTCAAAGCTCTTATATTTATTTGAAACCCAAGTAAAAATGCCTTAGATTACATACACTCATCTTGCATCAGTCCGCTACCCAGACTCTGATGTCCACCTCCTCCAAAAATTTAGGCAAAAACTTTTCACTTTCTCTTTCACTCTTGTTACTCTTAACACTCCTCGACCAATAAGAAGCCAACAGGTCAGCCTTTTACACATCATCCCAAATTCTAATTAATTTCCACTGTTACATAATGTATAACTAAAATCTTGGATTTTTCCACATCTCATTATTTCATAGATATAATTAAGTGATTTATTTAAATTATCTATTCCATTAGATTAAAGTTACAATTAATAGCATTTCTGTGAGAATATTTGAGAATTTGTCTTTTTACAATTGAAATCAACATGGACATAATCAGTTTAAGAAGTCTGCTGATAAGAATGCTAACATTATCTCTTCTTTTGTATGGATGCATTAAGAGAACAAGAAAACTTCTTCTGCTGTGTCAGAGAACTTGTCAACCTATAATTTCAACTCATCTATTAGAGAAGATCTTGCAAGACCACTAATCAAGTTGTGAAACTCAAAATCTTCTAGAGCAAATGATTAAGGCATCGGCAAGATCCACCTTTGTAATAGAAGAATTACACCTGGGGGTCAATAAATTAAGATGCTTCAATTTGAGTAGGTCTCAAAATGCAATCAACTACCTGCAGTTGAGTTAGGTATGTATTTACCCAACTCCTCCACACGTGGAGGAGGCCTCATACTCTAGATGCTCTTGTGCTGAACTGCAACATCATACTAAGCATGTTAAAATTCTAGTCACACTATCACAGTGTCCTGGGTATAATGTTAAACTCCATCTAATAGTGAAGTTCAAATTCTGGAGCTCTTGGGAACATGGAGTACCTTTCATCACCATAATTCCTAGGTCCACCTTGATCCAGAGTGGTAGTAGCTGTTAGGGTCCTTTCAATGAGTTAAATAAAAAAAATGTTTAAGAAAATGTGTTAAAAAATTGAGTTTAAAAAAATTTCAATATCCATCAAGAATGAATGAAACAAAACTTCTTCAGAATGAAATAACACAAGGGTTGATATGGAGAAATGCATTCTACAAATTTCTTATGATGGCCTGTTAGGAGGTTCAAGATCTCAAGAGGGTTCTAGATGTTAAGCCTAACTTAATCAACTACTTTACTTGGTATCTACATTCAAAATTTATATATATATATATATATATATATATATGGAGCCGCGTGGGCTAGTGGTTAGTCGTGGGAAATGGACTCATCGATTCAAGTTCAATTCCTAGATGAAGCTGTTGGCATTTCATATAGCGCTAATACCCTTAGGAAAGGTATGAATTTATATATTCTCGCTCCAGCTATGGGTTAAATAGTAGGGCAGACTGGGCCCTTCAGCCTTGGGTAGGTAACCAGTCTAGGAGAGGGATAACTCTGAATTCAAAATTCCCTCCAGCTATGGGTTAAATAGCAGGGTAGACTGGGCCCTTCAACCTTGGGTAGGTAACCAGTCTAGGAGAGGGATAACTCTGAATTCAAAATTCCTGAGGTCGGTCATTGATTGGGTTTTTGGCAACCCTTGATGCACCAATTCTTTCCTATCGACTGTGCCAAAAAGTGTGGATGGTCCAACACAAGCCTTCACCATTATAAACAAATCACTGAGTGAGTGTTTATTGTGTGTGTGAACCCTCATGTGTCGAAAATCGACGAGAGAGTTCATAATATATATATACCAACCCAGGCACCTCCCATAATGTAATGGTTAGCAAACTAGATTTGCAGACCATTGTTAGTAAGTTTAATTCTTATTGGGTGCTAAGCTTAGTAAATAACTATATATTTACCAACCTTCAGCATGAGTAGGATGTGCCACTAGGACAATTTCTTAAGTGAAATTTAACAGGTTTGAATTTAAAGTTTTCCTCCAGCTAGACTCTTTGCCATTATAAGTTTAAAGAGTCCAGTCTGCCCTCCAAGTTACCAATAACTGGGAGAGAAAATTGTTGCATACCTTTTCCAAGGTATAAGCACTTATATATGAAGTGCAATCAGGATTATATATCTAGCATTATATATAACATTGCAAGAAAGTCTTGCTGGCACTTGTTCCTGTTTATTTTTACCTCAGCTATCCTTTTTTCTACTATGTGATATGAACTCTTCCCCACCAATCACACTTACCTTCCAGGTAGAAGGACACCACCTACTTTACAACTATGCAGGTGCCCCTTCAGTGACATTTTGCATTTCTGTACTCAAAGACATTGAGGTCAACAAAAGGTCATTAAAACTTGCAGCTGTTTGTACTCAGAGACTCAACACATTTTGTCATCTATTACATAACAAGAGAAACATTATTTTATAGCTGTATCAATAGAACAAACAGTGTTACAGGTAAATAATACCACCAGAAGATTTTAAAGTACTTGAACCTGCAACAAGGTGACCTGGAAATAGTTTAATAGTAGAAACATACTTCAGTCCAAAAGACAACTTGAAAAAATAAAGAAACAAAATCAATTCTTAGACATAAATAATAATAGACATGAAAAATTTTCCTGGAAAAAGGGGCTTAAAAAAATTTCAACTGTACAGCATTGTATTTTATGTCATATATACATACATATACATATTTACCAACCATTCCACATGAGCAGGATGGGACACAAGGTCAATTTCTTTAGTGGTGTCTAACAGGTTTGAATTCAGAGTTTTCTTTCTCCTAGACTGGTTGCCTAACCAAGGTTAAAGAGGCCAGTCTGCCCTACTACTTAGCCATAGCTTGAGGGAGAATAATTGGATTCATACCTTTCCCAAAGGTATTAGCACTATGTGGAATGCAAATAGCCTCATCTATGATTTGAAATTGCTTCACCCGCCATGTCAATTTCCTATGACCGTAACCCTTACACCACATACCTTCATGTATATATATATATATATATATATATATTGTTATTGCGCACACTCGTTAGGGGCAACCAGTGTACACATGCAACATGAAATAATAAAAAAATATGCAAAAGTCCCAGATGTAAAAATAAATAGTACAAAAGGGATGGGATTCAAAACTTTTCACTCTCCTCCCGTGAAAAGGATAGAAAACCGATGAACAACGACAATGCTGAATGCCGAAGAGCAGATAGGATTTCAAATAAACAAACATTTATTTACATTTAAATACAAATTATCCTTAAGAGACAAATACATATATACAAATATACATGTAATAAGAGGGGTAAAGTGAATGCATGGTTCATATTATCAAATGAGTGGACGAGCAATTTAGCATATCAATCATATTAGCAATATAAAAATAACAAAGATTTACAGAATACAAAATCTTGAATGTTTGTTTTAACTCACTGAGACGTTGCAAACTGCAACAATGTCTCTCTGTTAAAATTATTATTTTCTCTGCAAAAACGTCTCTCAGTTAAAATTATTGTTATTTCTCTGTCCAACGGTGATTCGCTCCTTTTTTCCAAATGAATTAACTCTTATCCTATGATGAAACGTCTTTATTTTTTTCGTTCTTCTGATTTTCAATGCACATATCAAACTTTACTGTCCTTGCTTCTCGGGATGATTTCATCAACTGTGTGCTGGCCTAACTTTTTCGCATGAAAATCCTTTCTTAGTCGGTCATTGCAAAGTCTTGGGGTAAGTGTACTTTAGGATCGTGGTGTCACAGTTGAAATATGTATGCATATTCCTCCTATCATCTGAGGTGGGCTGGGGAGTACAACTGTCCTTTTAGACATACGGATAGTAGTAATCGCATTGATATTCTTTTGCCAAGAATACAACCCGACTGAATCTCACTTTCTTTGCTCGCCCCCACGCATTCCTTGGGGTTTTTACAAATAGTTTTCTTTTAATTCTAACATATATACTAGTTGATATACCAGTGATACATCACAATATATATATATATATATTGTATATTTCAGCAGAAAGTTTTTATTTAAACAGGTTCAGTTGAATACCACAGAATATTTCTTCTTAATGATTTTCACCTGCTTATGTTTAAGCCTTTGTGTAATCTTTTTTACATCAAGGTCCAAATGGTAGTCCCCCTATTTTCCCCCGGCACATTTGACCTTTGACACAATTGTCTTCAGTACAATTAATTGTTTTATAGTTATTGTGTGTTTTTGTGGTTGCTGGTTTATTCAGTTAGGACGGTTTGTTAGTGAAGATGCTATGGTTTGTGCATTAGTTAATATATTGGTGCATATGTCAAATACTATTTTATGTGTTAATTTTTTTAAAATATATATATATATATATATATATATATACCAACCCCTCCACATGAACTGGATGTGACACAATGTCAATTTATTAAGCAGAGTTTAACAGGTTTGATTTCAGATGTTTCCTTCTCACAGACTGGTTGCCTAACCAAGGTTAAACCACTCAGTCTGCCCTACTATTTATCCATAGCTGGAGGGAGAATAGTTGGATTCATACCTTTGCCAAGAGTATTAGCACTATGTGAAATTTAAACAGCCTTGTCCAGTATTTGAACTCATTTTGACAAATCCATTTCCTACAATAGCATGGAGATTAATGGGTTGCAACAGATGTCTCACCATAGTTGTTAAAAGTTATGATTCAGCAAGGAATGAAATAATAATTGAAAGAAATCAAAAACATTGACAAATACTTGGACCTTGCCCGAGAACAAAAGAGTATGTAGAAAATGAAGATGTCAGTGTTATAAATTGTTGTTGGTGCTCTTGGAACATTTCCTAAGAACCTGGAAATGAGATTCAATATAATTGGAGATTAGAGGAAGAACTGAGATCATCCAGACCACAGCACTGCTAAAATCGGCTAGTATACTTAGAAGATTCATGGAGATCTGAGGAGACCTGCTGTCACTTGGACTCGATGAAAGACTACCAGTTAGAGCTGATTGATCTCCCTCTTTATAATATCTTATGCCTAGTCAAGAGAATTCAAATAAGAATAACCAGGGAGCAAAATGATTATGAAAATTATTGACCACCCACTCCTGAGTCATATGATCCATATGAAAGGGAGCAGTATCCTGCTGAAACATGTACAGCCTCCCCTGGGTCAACCAGTTTATCTGTCACCCTGAGCTGTTTGGCAATAGCCCTCATGACTGATCAAGGTCAGAGTTGATGATGTCCTGGAACTTCTGGATGAACTCGGTCATCCTTATGTCATCTTGCCATAGAGAATGATTTGTCTCTTGGCCCCCCACCTGAGGCGTTCAGCTCATTCCTGGCCTTGAAAACTATGTACTTGGCCACTCGGTAGAAGTTGGCCATCGCAGGGTTGGCAGCTAAATGCTACAAGCATGGTGTATCTCCTCATTTTCAATGTTCGATTGGAAGTCGCCATGTTCCTTCTGTGGATTCATCTGAAAGAGAAATGAGAATGTTCATATTTGGCAAACATCATATAACATCATTTCAGCTAATCTTCTATTCATGACTCATTAAATGTGCATTCTCAAATACCAGGTAAAACCCTCATACATACTAGCAGGACCTGTGAATATATCAGAATATGATAATTTAATTAATACAACATATGATATGTTTACTTAAGAATTATTGCATAATAGTTCAATATGTAAAAAGGATAATAATCTTGATTTAACTCTTTTTTTATTTCTTCTTTTTATCTGGCTTTCTCAAATACCAGGTAAACCCTGATATATATATATAAAAGCAGCATCTCTACATTCAAAAAAATTGGTTAAAAATAATGGACCCCTTATTTTTTAAACTTTTTTTTTTTTTTTCAAGTTTTCTGACCATTGTTTTTATGTTATCATCTTGAAAGGTGTTAATGAGTTGTCCAAAAGAGTTATTCATTAGTAAAACAAGTACTTTTATTTCTGTTATAAACCATTATCAAATATGTTTATTATTTGTCAGAATTATTATTATCAAGTGTGTTCATTATTTGTCTAAACTATTGTTTTGTTTTTGTTGCTAAGGTGATGCTAAATAATGCTGGCAGTTTATTTTTTGAATATTTCTAACAATGTAGGCAAATGTGATTTACAATAAAAATTGTTCTATTTAAAGCATGTATTGCCAATAGTTTCATAAATAATTCTATTATGGGTGAATTGATTTAAACGCATTAATAATACCATTTTCAGTTAAATCTATCTCAGCTAGACCCTTATAGAGACATTGTTAATAAATAAGATGCTAATCATGATTAAATAATGATTATTCAATAACCATTGAGAATATGATGTAAATAAATAAGGGAATTGTAATTTTGGTTATGATGTATTTTCAATTACAGACACATTATCTCTATTATAATAAGATATAGAGTTTATTCAAATATTGAAATTTCATAACCTCAATGTTTCAATTTAATCAAAACACTGATATTTTAAAAGTGATTTTACAATTAGATAATTGCTTTCTGCAAAGTCAATTTCAAAATCCAAGATTACCACAAATGAATTTCCTATTATCTTGAGATTCCTAAAAATGTTAAAATTTCACAATGACAATATTTTAGATTAATGGAAATGTTGTTATTTTAACAGAAGTTTTACTATTAAATAAGAAGTGCTTTTTGCATTGACAATTTCAATATTAAATATTGCCACAAATGTATTTCGCCGAAACACGTGTCCGTTTTTTCACATGCAATGATCATGTCATCAGTTTTCGTATATAAACGCACATATAAAAACTAACTGTAAATAACATTATATTCACACATTTACCATACACTTAACATTTTTCTCCCTTACAAAATTTATTTTGCATTGTCCTGATGATGGTTTATCATAAACCAAAATACTTAAGTATAGACATATAAAATTTTTCATTTGATCGTAACATGAAAATCAATAGTGCTTGGTATATATATTATAAACTCACTACAGTGTAATCAATGCATAAAAATGCAGAGTAATATCCCAATATATTTCAATTGTAAAACATATGTAAAGTATAAAGGATGTAAAACATGAGAAAAAAAACACGGATAATTTGGACAGTCTCATTTTTAACCAGAGGGTGTTGCACGATGATAACAGTCATACAAATTAAGAACACAAATATCAATATATCAAAAATATAATAATATTTTTTTTAAATAACTCTGATTATTTCCATTATCTATGAAATTAATTTTAGCTAGTGCTTTATCTGAACATTTTAGACAATAATAAATTTATCTAAAAACTAGATATCATGTAAATGAGTATCCATTAAAGTGATATTGGTTTGATGATAAAAAAGAAAACCAATGAAAATTCTCGGAATATAATTCTGTGTTATTTTCAAGAGACAGAAATGTGTCAGATAAGATTTTGTACATGGAACGCTGTGTAAAAACTAAAAGAATAAAAGACATTTAAGATATGAAATTCTTGGAGATAAATTTAGAAATAAAGCCTAACACCTTTTGATAAACCAAAAATGAAAAAAAAATCCAGATTGAATTTCCGAAAGTCTGAATCAGTGCAAAAGAAATGGAAAAATGATTTTGATAATAATAAGCAGATTAGTCTTTTAACTTTGAGGGAAATCCGCAAATATGTGATAGGTTGGTTGGTTGGTTGAGTTTATTGGCATATCAACTGTTAAGGTGCATCATTCAATGGTTATCATCATAGGAAATGGACACTGCAAGACAATTTCAAATCCTGGATGAGTCTATTTGCATTTCACATAGTACTAATACCCTTGGAAATGATATATCAACTGTGCGGTTTCTATATAAAATCATACATAGGGTTAATTTTAATACATTAGAGAATAGAACAATGATATTTATTAAACCCAGGATGCAAATTAAGCATACTATATATCATATAAACCTTAATTTCTTGGTGATATATAAGACACATTACAGGATTTTAAATGCACTAATAACATGGGTTGTTTTGAGGCAAGTCTAACTGATATTTTCATAGACAACGTTAATAAATAGAATTTAATCAATTCTATGTATTAATGATTTTGACAATGCAATTCCTGAGGGTATTGTGACATAAGCAGTGACATAGTTTCAGTTACAAACATACACCGATTCTTCATTATAATAAAATATAGAGGGTATGTGTCAAATATAGTAAAGTTTGTCTGAATACACACACATGTACATATATATATACACACAAGTAACTACACACACACACACACACACACACACACACATATATATATATATATATATATATATATATATATATAATAATGTTGTTCCATTGTATTTGATAACAACCATAAACTAATCCAAAGCTTAGAAAATCCCCTACGCAGGTGATTTGTTTGTAGTGGTGAAGGTTTGTGTAGACGCACTCCCACTTTTGAGATTAAGAATAATGCAATGGTTCTCTGAACTATACTCTGCAGGTTTTATATTTAGTTTCTCATAGACCAGTTACCATCTTAAGGTTAAAGAGCCCAATTTGCCCTACTGTTTACCCATAGCTGGGAAGGAATAGAAGGATTCATGCCTTTCCCAAGGGCATTAGTGTGAAGTGAAATGCAAACAGCCTCACCCAGAACATGATCTTGCTTCATCAAGTCCATTTTCTGTGACAATGAACGTTGTGCCACACACGTTTGTTTATATATATATATATATATATATATATATATGAGAAGTAAATACACAAAAGATGTGTTTTGATATGGCTTTATTTAGCCGACAATTTTTGGGAGAATATGTGCTTAATTGAAGTCGTACCTAATTTTGAAAATTAATTAATTAATAATTAATTAATTAGGCGAGCATACCTATTCAAATGTAAGGCTAAACAAATCGAGAAAAATCAATCTCTATATGTACATTTCGGCCTATTAGGCCTCATCAGCAGAGCTATAGATAGGAAGAACGCCTTGTGCGTGATTCGAACCCTGACTGCTGATGAGGCCTAATAGGCTGAAATGTACATACAGAGATTGATTTTTCTCGATTTGTTTAGCCTTACATTTGAATAGGTATGCCCACCTAATTAACTAATTATTAATTAATTAATTTTCAAAATTAGGTACGACTTCAATTAAGCACATATTCTCCCAAAAATATATATATATATATATATATGTATATATATATGTATATAAAAGGGTTGCAAAGACATAAAGTTAATCACACTTGGTAACAGTCAGTTTCTTGCCTATGCTATTTTCAAACTTTGATTGAGAAATGCATTGATGAGGAACTAACAGTTAACAAGCACTGCTGACTTTGTCTTTGCTACTTTAACTGATATATACACCATCAATGATATTGAACACTTTTTATTTATAAATATAGCAAACTATATTATCAATACTAATAATTCCTATATATTTATTTATCTATATTTCTATATATCTAAGTCAGAGTACTTAAGACATACACAGTGTTTGGGATAAATTTGACAGTTTCATAAGGAAAAAGAAAAAGTGTTTGGTAACTATAACATTCAATGGATTGTAAAGAAATTCAACAGGCACGGAAATTACACTACTGTCAACAAGTTTCACTCAAAATAACCGTCATTAGCATCGATCACAGCCTCAATCCTGCTCCGGAACCTGGAGCAAGCTGATGTTACAGTTTCCCTGGGAAGGGTCCCAAAAACTACCTAATTCTGTTGATTAATTGGGCTTTTTGTGGTGTCTTTCTCAACAGCACCATGTACATAATAATCCATGGGGTTAAGATCTGGAAGTTTGGAGGCCAAACATTGGGACTGGCATAATCATAAAAATTCACTGACAATGATTTTTGACTTTTCCCAGAGGTGTGGCAGGGGGCCAAATCCTGCTGCCATACATATGGCCTACCATTGGCTATCCTTGTTATCCAGGGCTTGACTACAGTGTTTAGCAATGCCATGTAGGCATCTGAGCATCCTCCAACATTTTTTCTGCAGATTATCGAGGAATTCTGCTGTACGAACGCAATCAGATCATCTGTTATGCTGCTTTCTTTTAGCCACAGCCTTGAAGTCTCCATTCAATTCTCCAGTTCATACCTTATTGTTTTTACCATGTTCAGGAGCATTGGGCAGCAGCCATAATCTCCTTATTTTGATGGCTGGTACAGATCATCATGATACAAGTTATTCTTTTCAATGATTCAGGTGGGTTCCAGTCATCCATTCTATCTGTCATCATGTATATGAATGAAGAAAGGTTCAAGCTTTTGAATGACATGTAGTGTGCGTCAATACCTTCAACATACATAAATATAAGTATATTAAATTTATCCTGAACACCCTGTACATATATATATATATATATATATACCAAGCACAATTGACTTGGTCTTAACTACTCTAACTTAGAGAGAGAGATATCTATATTGATATAATATAATGATATTGATTACTCTTTACTAATAAATATAAGAAATTACATTATTAATATTACATACATGCATATATATATATATATATATATATATAATATATATAATATATATATATATATATGCAGGTTTTAACATATATTCCAAGCTATTCATTACTTTATATTTTAATCACACTTGGCAAATCACTGTAAGTTTATCATGCAAAAAAGTTTGATTGACAGCTGAGGCCAAAAACAGATTGTTTTGATTCTCAATGAAAACAATACATATCCTTAAATGTCATCTCTGTTAAATGCAATCATCTATGTTTACATATGCATATCTTCATTTGGTTTATATTCACCGAGTGACAATTCCTTTGATGTTGTCCATCAATTTTTTTCAAACAAGTTTCTCTTGACTGAAAAGTAGCAACACTTGTTTATCAGATTAAAAAAAAAAAAGAAATAAAAAAAGTTAAATGCAGAGGAAAATGTTAAGAGACATTTTATAAAGAAAAACTTGCAAAACCTTTCAGTGGTGTAGTGGCTAACATGCTTGACTGTAATATCATAGGAAGTGAGTTCAAATTCCAGACTAATACCTTTCCAAAAGGTATGAATCTCCTCATCCTCCCAAGTATGGGTTGAATATAACCACAACTATTCTTCTACAAAATTGGCTTTGGCATTAGATAACCCATAAAGGTTGAAGCCTTGTTGGCTAGGCCTTTAGAATACACCGACTGCACCTCAGCAGAGAAAAAGACCCCCACCCAATGAGGCCACCAGTTGGCTGTGGGTGGTGACCCGTGGTGCTTAAGGATGGAACCCTGGCAGTTGAGCAGTCTATGACATGCAACACTCCCCTTTGGCCCTCACTTAGACAGTCAGAGGCTTTTTCTGATCAATCGGATGGTCACATCAAGTAACTATATGATCATCCCAATACTATGGGTCTTATGACAAACCCCAATCTTTTTTATCATATGGGTCCTGGGAATGACGTTAAAATCTATCTGATGGTGAAGTTCCAATTCTGGAATTCCGTGGAATGTGGAGTACCCCTTCATCACCATTGCTGGCAAGTCCACTCTGACCATGAATGGCATAAAATAATCCAACAAGGGTTGATATTCCGTAAAATCCAACCTACCAAACCAAACCAAAAAGTATCAGTCTCCTCATCCTCCCAGCTATGAGTTAAATGCTACTGCTACTATTATCCTATGAGAATGGCTTTGGCATTAAATAACCCACAAAGGTTGATATACCATTAAACAAAGAAACCAAAACCAAATCTTACTATTTGCCTTTTATAAAATTTACAACAAATCGACATTGTTTGTTATTTTTGTTGTTGATTTTTTTCAGAGATTAAACATTTAAAAAAAATTATTTTAAAACATTGTAAGATGCACCATACTGACCAAGTACGATGCATGATAGGGGCTGATGGCGAGAGAGAATTAATGCTGTTGGGATGACTCAAAGGAGCTGTCCATGAAGTATCCCATTTAAAAATGGATAGAGTATTTTGCATCCTTCTGACAAAATCTATATGAATGGGTTCATTATATTTTTTTTATGTTGGATCATAAATATATATGTACGGTTATGTAGATAGAAAATGTACCTCCCATCTCATTAAACAGCTGTTTTACGGCCACTTATCTCCCATCTCACAAACCATCCACAAGTAACAAAATCCTAAGCAATATTCTTCTATGGATTCCAAAATGGACACAACAGTGTTGGCTGACCAGCAAAACCTTACTTTCATTAGCTCTCTGAGGACATTGGGTGCCATCGATAGGACTTAGCAAGGGATGATTGTGAGAGAGAGTCACATGAATGCATGCTATCGGCAAACTTGAAAGATTTGTCCATGAAGTATGGGGTTCATTTTATTCTTTTATGTTTAATCAAAAATATATATGTACAATTCTGTAGATAGAAATTTTTTTATCCAAGTGAGGGCTTGTATTGTGTGGGGATGGGGGAGGGTCATTATGAGCATGAGGTATTAGAAACGTTAATGTGCATCTAAGCATTTGAGACTTAATTGATCAGTTAGTCTTTAAAGATTTGGTGTGAGAAACAAGCCATCCATTCACAGACAAGTGGGAGATGTCTAAAGACGGTTGTATAATATAATCCTTTGAGCATATGCCACATTGTCCGATTCCAAGAAAATTCCAATGATTTCCCCATACGGATTCTCAGAATTGCATCATTACATCTGAATTGGATGTAAGCAAAGCGATTTGCTGGAATTTCTAAAGAGAAAGAATTTTGTGATGAAGACAAAGATATTTCCCAGAATAGATTCTGTCTTATAATCAGTGATTCATCCATTAGCAATCCATGACGTGTGGCCGTGGCGGCGATGGTCATGGTGTTGGTGGTGCTAGTGTTGGCTATTGAATCTGCTGGGATGTGTCTTTGATGAGGGTTAAGTTGATCATCACTGATGCTATTTTAGATAGGATGAAATTGAGTATTAATACGCATATAACTTTGTCAACTAAGTTGGCACCATTGTTTGCAGTTAACTATTTATGGTCGAAAAATGGCGAGGGTCGGGTGGCGATTCTGTTCAACATGTGGAATTTTCACTTGGTCAGAGCAGAGGAATATTATTGGTTTATGATAAAACTTTTAAACATTTATGTGTAGCTGTCCATAAAATATTAGCTGAAAACTAGAAATATTCTATTCCTGAATCAGACAGCTGAATAGCATTAACTTAACCTTAAAATTAATAGTGTCCTGGGTAGGATGTTAAACTGTATCTAATGGTGAAGTTCCAATTCGGGAGCTCTGGGGAGTGTGGAGTAACCTTTCATTGCCATTACTTCCAGGTCCACCTTAATCCAGAGTACCTGTTAGGGTCCGATCTATGAGTTAAATACAAATTTTAAGTATTAAAAAAATTGAGTTTAAAAAAAATGTTTTAATACCCATCAAGCATAAATAGAACAAAATGTTTTCAGTATAAAATAACCCAACAAGGGTTGACATACCATCAAATCCACCAAACCAAACGTTCTTCTCTCTAGCTTTCTTCATTTAGTGTGAATAATGCTAGGAAGTTTAAACTTAAAGAATATTACTTATAGTCATGTCACACTGAAAGCCCAGTTCCCACTAGATCAGCTAAGATAAGCAGCTATGAGCCTGTTCATTACTCAGATGAATGACCATTTAAGCAACAGCAGGTACTGTAATTAAACTGAATATCAAAATGACTCATTCAGCATTAAATGACCCAAAATGTGTTGTTATGCCATAAAACAACCAACCAACCATTGAAGAGTATCAAACTTATGTTTAAGAAAAGCAAACTTACTGCCTTAACACTCAAGAACAAACACAGAACAATTGAGGAACTCATCATAATTAGATTAACATGTGTGTAAAGTTTTATCATGATCGGATCATTGGTGTAGGCACCAACTGGTTTGTACACAGACAGACCACCATTTCCATTTATGTAGTAGATATATGCAACACTGAATATTTTTTGTGCCTTTTATATTTCCATGCTGCTCTGATGCCTGTAAAGTGACATCTACCATTTTTACTGTGCTGTAAACAAAAACAATTGACTTCCAATTTCTGATTTCATATACTGTAGGCAGCTACAATCCATATATCAAAATAGTAGTAAGTTGTACATTTATTCATTCTTCATTTCTATCTTGGTAAATACAACATTAAACTTGGTACTTTTTTGACACACTTTGTATTGTTAATGATTGGAACATTATTTTTTTTTTTTTCAGAATTTATATAAATTTTAATTTCTTCTTTAAAAATTAGATAAATTTATTCAATTAATTTAATGGTTACTTCAATAAATGTTTACTTTGATAAATATTAAATTTATTAAATCTCAAAGAAAATGAATTAGGAGCGTGTTATTCATTCATTGTATCTAAAAACATAATTTGAATAAATTTTGTTTATCTAAAATAATTTTTCTAAGTATTTATTTTTTTTGACACAATTGAACTGAATAAAATTTAGTTTATTGACATTGATATTTTAACTTCAACCCACCTCAAGCAATATTTAAAAAAAAAATCATATTTACGTCGCCGGAGGAATTTAAAAAAATTGCTACTATATATAATTCCAATAAGAAAGAAACACTCAACATATCGGTATTTCGCTATTATGTATTTATTTCAGCTGGTAGGTCCATAAAAGAACCCAGTCTTGTCAGATAGCTATCAGATAAGATCACCGACACATGCACACATTATATATTTATATATATATATATATATATATAAAGTTAAACCTAATGAAAAATTGTGTGTTAAAAAGTACAAAAAATCTTGATACTTTTTTGACACACTTTGTATACATACAAATATAATGACAATATTTAGCCTTGAATAAATTAATGTTCATTTTTGTTTGTATTTTAAGATGAGGTTTGATGTAAATACTTTTGATTTTTCAGACTGCTGTCTTCATCTTTATTGTGTTTATACTTACCAGAATAAAGATGAGGACAACAGTCCGAAAAATCAAAAGTATTCTTTTTTTATCATAAATTACAATATATAGCTATATAGAAAAAAAACGACAGAAGAAAGATATTAATCACATATATGTATATGCAAAGACACACACACAAACACACACACACACATATATATATATATATATATATATATATATATATATATATATATATCACAGTTTTGGGTATATACAGAAAGTGCTGGTCCTAGTGTTCCTCATTACTGGGGCAAAATGAAATGTTATGCCTTTTGAAGTATTTTATTTGTTTTCCAATAAGAAAAATAAATATATAAGAATGCAAAGTTTATCATAATAATCAGATGAAAGAAAACAGTTTCATCACAATGTGCATGTTTTTGCATATGCATCCACTCACACATGTACATATATGTGCATTCATTTGCATGAATTGCATAATTGACTAAGTTTTTTTTTTTTTTTCAATTCCATGTACAAAGTAATTAAGAAATCAAATCACTCATATAGTTTTTCATTTCTCTCTGTTGTTCTCTTCTTACATCTGCATCATCCAATATTGTCAGAGAATGGCCTTATGGTGTAGTAGATAATGTTCTCTACTGTAACATCAAAGTAAACAAGTTCAAATTCCAGTTGTGCTATTACATTCATTCTGGAACTTCTATTCTTGGGAAAGGTATGAATCTCCTCACCCCCAGATATAGTACCACTACGGTTTTGTGCAAGGATACCTTTGGCTTTCAATAACCAATGAAGATTGATATGCTATAAACAAATATAGAAGGGGGGGGGGATAGAGGGGGAAAATAGATATTTGCTTCAACAAGTTCCTGCTGAGGGGGGAACCAAAAAGAAGCGAGTTCACTGTCTTCTCGCAGGCAAAACTTTCTTTTGGTCAATACAGTCTTCAACCAGCAGCTGAAAATCCGTTGTCAAAATAATATTTTCTCACTGCCGTCTCACGTAAGCCAAAAGCTTCTCTGCTTGTCACCCTGCTCGCTTTGGTTATTTATTGGCATATTACTCAAACATCTGGGCACATCAGTCGAACCTCGCGTCCGTCCAGTGCCTAAATCTCATTTGTTTTTGCATGCGGGAGGATGCGGGTTCGATCCCGGCAGGCAAGACAATGTCTTGCTCTTTTTCCTTTCTCATTCTCCATCATAACAAAACAAAAAAACACCTTAATATTAATATTTTCTTACTGTTCTCATCTTTGTTTTTTTCTTTATAATATTAACAACTAGCAGGACCAGTGGATATATCACAGTATGATAATTTAATTATTACAATGTTTTATCTGTTTACTTAAGAGCTATTGTAAATAGTTCAATATGTACAAAGTATAATAATCATGATTTAACTCTCTCACTCTTTCTTTTTTTCTTTCCTTTCCTTTTTTTCATCTTTCATAATGTTCGATTGAAACAGGTTAGCTTCATCACTTCCACATACTCCCCCCTCTCTCTATCTTTCCCCTACTCTTAATTTCTTTCATTCTTATTATATTTTTTCTGTGTAGCATGTTCCTTTTTCTTCCCTTTCTTTATAATAAAAACAGAATTTAGAACAGAATTTGAGTTTAGTTAGTTAGATTTGGGCCATTAGTAGAAAGGAGCTGATGTATCGTTTGTCCTAAGATGCCAACTCTTTGGGGTTTTTAATAAAGAATAAAGAAAAACAATTAAGTCTTGT
>CM042156.1:2115041-2158686 GCA_023376005.1 Doryteuthis pealeii
TGGGTCATTCAATAATAAAGGAGAATTTTTTTAAAAAAGAGCAAAATATATATTTTTTAATTTCTTGTGTTTTATCAATTTTTGCTAGTTTTTTATGGCATGTCAACCCTTGTTGGGTCATTTTATGCTGAAGATGTTTCGTTTTATCTATTCTTTTGGGGGTATTTAATTTTTTTTAACACTTTTTTTTCAAACTCATTTTTTTTTCAATTTAATCCATAGATGGGACCCTAAAAGGTACTACTACTCTGGGTCAGAGTGGACCTGGGAGTAATGGTGATGAAGGGGTACTCCACATTCCTCAGAGCTTCAAAATTGAAACTTCACCATCTGATAGTTTAACATCATACCCAGGACAATAAGACACTCAGGCATCGCCTTCTAGCACATATCTGATATATTGTACTTATAAATTGACCTAAATTTATTAATTATGAGATAGCAGATTGTATCTCTCTTAGACAAACTTGTTGTTGTCCCAGATTCAAAGTAAGAATAAAAATTCTTTCTCTTTTACTTCCCATTAGATATAAACAAATAACCAAATAGACAAAAACAAAATTCAAATATGAATTTCATAATTGATTGATAATCAAGAACCAAAATTACTGATAACAAAAATACCTTATCTTAAATTATGAAAATGTATATTCTTTTAAAAATCTCCTTATTTTATTCTACTGTTGAACTAGAATAGATTCAAAATCCTCACATGTAAAGATTGTATGCAAACTGTTGAAATTCTATTAATATTTATCTTAATCTGATTAATATAAAGGGTGTAAAGATTTTCAAAATTTCTTCAATTCTAATTTGCTTATACGGCCACCACTGGTATAGTTCCTCAAAAAATGATGAAAACTTCTCAAATGAATTTTCTCTTTCCTCTTATCATCTTCAGACACTTAAATTTGTTATCATTTTTTTCTCTTTGAATTTGTCTTTTAATTTTAGTTTTTGTAGAAGACAGATAATTCCAATATCAGTGGGTTTTTTTTAATAGCAAAGAAAGATCTTAGAAATTTTTACAGTTTTTTGTGTTGAAGGAATTGAATGAATTTTATAAATAGAATTTAAGTGTTTATCTTCATTCTTTATCAGGACCTGTGGATATATCACAGTATGATAATTTAGTTATTATAATGTTTGATATTTTTACTTAGAGCAATTGCAAAATAGTTCAATATCTAATAAGTATAAAAATCTTGATTTAACTCTCTCTTACTCTTTCTTTCTTATTATATTTTTTTCTTTGTAGTATGTCCTATTTCTCCCCTTTCTTTCTTTATAATAAAAAATGGAATGGTTCATTATTTAGCTAAGGTGACAACACTCATGAAGAAATAAGAATTCTGTGGATAAGCAACACCAGATAATCAGGATTTACATTTTTGCATTTCATCTTGGATAATTTGGACGTTCTGATTTTTAACCAGAGGGTATCGCAAGATGATAACGATCATATTCTAAAGGAGCATGAGTATTATTATGTTTTATTTTCATCCCATTTGCCATAATTTGCTGCCATGGACGAATTGGATATTTGTCCTAGATGTTATTTACCAAAAGACATGAATTCCAGATTGACTTATTTATGTGAAATATCAAACTGTATCTCATTCAAATTGCAGTTGTCCAAAATTCACAAATTATCTGTTTTATTTCTCACCTGGAGTTATTTTCATATTTATAAATATTTCAAATATAAGTGTAAGATGTAAAAAACAATGAATTAGCCATAGTGTAATATATTGCCTGATCAATTGGTTGCACCTGGAGACTGGGTACATACAGGAAGTGCGTGGGTGTCAAGTTGCAGGCTGGAAACAAAAAACAGGATATGGCCTTGAACTGACCTTTGGCACCTAAAGATGCAGGTGTACATTTGACACTGTTTAGGATCAGAAAATCTGTGGGCATAGCCCATAACCAATGAAAACAGGCTGCATGGGCAAAGAGGTGTGTCTACAGAAAAACTGCGTAGGTGTCACAATCAAAGAGAAATGACACCGGGAGTTAGACAACAATAAAAAAAGCCTGTGGAAATTGATTTGGAAAAAAGATCAGGTTCGAGATCACTTGAAGAGAACTTCCGTGGCTTCATGTTTGTGTAATCCCTGCTAACAACTCTCAGTCTGCACACAGCCGAGGAAATAAAGGTATCATCTTATATTTTCATCAATACAAGTGTTCATGTTCCTTGATGGGTCCAGTGTGTAACAATAGTAATATTTACCCTAAGATACTTTCCAGGTTTCAGCAGGAATATGAGTTCCCTGTCTCTAAAGGCTTTTATATACTTTTGGAGTAGGTAAATTGTATAATTTAGTGCTCCCTATAGAAGGCCCTATAACTGAATAGGACAGTCTATTTCTACTCTTCAATAAGAAGGTTCACTTCATACTATTATAAATATCATCATTTTCTCCATGATGAGAAGAGAACCAAAATAGCTGAATCTTTTATATTCAAAATATTATATACATGTTCA
This sequence comes from Doryteuthis pealeii, assembly GCA_023376005.1. NCBI lineage: Eukaryota > Metazoa > Mollusca > Cephalopoda > Myopsida > Loliginidae > Doryteuthis > Doryteuthis pealeii. Next base: position 2,117,533 of record CM042156.1, read on the forward strand.
ACTATTAAACACATTTTGATTTATAAATATATTCACCTCATTCTCTGTATTTTTTTTTTTTACTTTAACTTGGGCATAAGTATTTAAGTTTTAATGTAATGAAATATATTAAATCAAAAAGATTTTAAAAATTCAACAAGAACTCATATAAAAAGATTACACTTATCTTAATTATATTATATATGAAATAATTCATAGCATTGATTTTAATATGTTGGAGAAAAAAAACAATTATTAGAGATCAATAATTATTTATTAAAACCAGTATGCAAATTGACTACATAATATATTATGTAAACCTTTATTTCTCAGTGATTTTAAATGCACTAATAAGATGGGCTGTTTTGAGGCAAATCTCAGGTTATCATAGACATTGTTAATGAAGAAGGTATATTCAATGTATTAATGATATAAATCAAATACTGATGGATAAACATATGCAATTCTTGAGAGTATTTTGACTTAAGCAGTGATGTAGTTTTGTTTACAGACAGAAACCAAATCTCCATTATAATCAGATATCATCCTTCATATTTTTCCCTTGTCTGATTCATTTTTTTTACTCTTTATTTATATGCTCAGTTTAGTCTGTTCTCTCTCTCTCTCTTCTCTCTCTCTCTACATAATATATATATATATATATATATATATAATATATATATATATATATATGTAAAAGTAAATAAAAGTAAAGTTGGCAAGGTGGCCTAATGTCGGTATTAGCCAGAAAGTGAGTCCCCTTTTCACTTGTGCTAGACCAAGGAGATTGGTTTTGCATCTGAGGTGGAGTGCCTCATGTACCTAAAGCTCCTCACATTACCGCACAAATCCCTTGTGTTACTCATGCAATGAGTTGGTGAGAGCTGGTATTGGACGTGGAACCTTGGGGTTCATAGGCAAATGCTCTACCAACTGAACTAAAACAGTCGAATAATATATATATATATATATATATATATATATATATATATTCATATATATAAATTCTATATAAAATTCACTCATAACTGAAAATCCTCAATTAATCTGACTTTGCTCCTTCTGTTTAAAAATTGTTAACATTTTTGGAAAGACCTTTTATTTTTTATTTATGTGAACTTATCATAGATATGTAGGGGAATGAACTCACCATCAAATTATAATTTTTTTTTGATGATGATGAGAAGGTTGAAAAATATTGAATATATATACAGGTGTGTCTCTATATGTGCTTCCTTTGAGTAAGAGTCAGACACACTGGGAGAAATGCAATCTATATTTATGTGTATTACTTAGGGCAGTGTCTGAATTCAATTCAACAGTGTCTTGTGATGTTTACCTCAGCCAACTGAATTTTATAATGTGAAACGACACTATCTTCCTTTATAAGTCTTGATCTAACACCCATACACACACACACACACATATATAATATATATATATATATATATATTAGTATGTATGGGTGTTAAATCTAAACTTATAAGGAAATGTATATATATATATATATATATATATATATATACTTTCAAAAATAAAGAAAATCATATCAAACTGTCATTTGGCTATTACGAAATTCGACCAGAGGCCAATAAATGACCCCAGTTTTATCAGAGAGCCAATTACATAATCACCAAGAAAACAAACTAGTTCTAGTCTATTGAGTTTTGGTTGAAATAAATTTATAATAGCCAAACAAAGGTTTGTTAAGTTGGTCTTTCTTTTTGAAAGTATATATTGTAATATATACATATATGTATATATATACTCTACTTACCTGCACACAGGCATGCACAAACACACACGCACGCACATATATATATTTTTTTTTTCGGTCAAAGATTGAAAGAGAAAGAGCAGGTTATGGTGGGATGGATAGATACATAGATAGATAGATAATTGCATATTTAAACTGTGGTAATTCATATTTGTCTATGTATCACTAGAAATGTATTACACACACACTATATATATATATATATATATATATATATAAAGTATAAACATTTTTCTATATAAAATTGATTTATTAATTATCATACATTGAGCTCTGTTAGGGATTTGTAAAAATCCTTGTATAAATCTATAAATGTGCATCATCATGAGCATGCATTGTAGATGTTCAGGAGATACTGATGATTCCAAACAGAATTATCCCATACATACCAGTCAATTGAATACTTTTACCTATATATATATATATATATATATATATACATACATACATACATACATACATACATACATACATATATATATATATATATATATATATATATATATATATATATATATATATACAGTATTCAATGGATAAATGGTTGCATCATTTTATGAATGCACTTCGTTTCAGGTTTTGTCTACTGTACAGTAAATTAGGGTCAGTTAAGTACTGTATGTGAGGAAAACAGCATGATGGTGCAATTCTTTACTTTAGAAATTTTGAAACGGCATGCTGTACTGCTTGCCATTCCCACATTCACTGGATGAGTAGTCCATGACATGCTACACTCTGCCTGTCTAGCTCAAGTAACAGCCAAAGTGGTCAAAAACAACCCCTCCGATCAGTCAGCTGGTCACATCAAGCCCTAGCACATATAGGATTGTCCTGACCCTATTGTCCCTATGGCCAAGCCCAACCCTTTTTATCATATATGTGCTAGAAAGCGATGACTGAGGGTCTTAATGTCCTGGGTATGATGTCAAACTCTATCTGATGGTGAAGTTCCAATTCTTGAGCTCTGGTGAATGTGGAGTACTTCTTCATCACCATTACTTCCAGGCTCTCGCTGACCTGGAGTGGTAGTACCTGTTAGGGTCCCATCTGTGGGTTTAATAGAAAAAAAGTGTTTTAAAAAATTGAGTTTAAAAAGAAATTGAGTACCCATGAAGAATGAATAAAACAAAATGTCTTCAGCATAAAATAACCCAACAAGGGTTGACATGCTGTAAACTTCAACCAACCAACTTTTTAATTATAACTTTTTATCTACTTTAAATATGTTTTTTTCCATTTCTCATCATCGTCTTCATAATGAAGATAGGGTTGTTTTAGTTAAAGGCATCAACAAAATCAATAAGTTTTTTTTTTCAGTAAATGAATGTTTCTCATTTTTCACAAGAAAAAGAGCAGACAATAAACTTTGATCAAAGACAAAAACAAGGTAAAAAAAAAATTAAAAAAATAAAAAAAATGAAATGATTTGCTTGATGATGATTTTGAATAGATGAATAGATGAATTATGTGAACTCTTTTCAAAAATGTATGTGAACTCCTTTTAAAAATGTATGCTTATTAACATAAGCAATCATTATTATCTTATAATTTAATTCTAGAGATTTATGGCATTAGAAAACATCACAAGTAAAAGCAAAACATATTTTAGAGAGATAGATGGGAACAGATTGTGGTAGATTGATATATTGAGAGATTGGCTGAGATAGATATATTGAGAGATTGGTTGAGATAGATATATTGAGAGATTGGCTGAGATAGATATTTTGAGAGATATGAAGATTGGCTGAAATAGATATATTGAGAGATAGGAAGATTGGCTGAGATAGATATATTGAGAGATAGGAAGATTGGCTGAGATAGATATATTGAGAGATAGGAAGATTGGCTGAGATAGATATATTGAGAGATAGGAAGATTGGCTGAGATAGATATATTGAGAGATATGAAGATTGGCTGAGATAGATATATTGAGAGATATTGGCTGAGATAGATATATTGAGAGATAGGAAGATTGGCTGAGATAGATATATTGAGAGATGATTGGCTGAGATAGATATATTGAGAGATATGAAGATTGGCTGAGATAGATATATTGAGAGATATGAAGATTGGCTGAGATAGATATATTGAGAGATAGAAGATTGGCTGAGATAGATATATTGAGAGATATGAAGATTGGCTGAGATAGATATATTGAGAGATAGGAAGATTGGCTGAGATAGATATATTGAGAGATGAAGATTGGCTGAGATAGATATATTGAGAGATAGGAAGATTGGCTGAGATAGATATATTGAGAGATATGAAGATTGGCTGAGATAGATATATTGAGAGATAGGAAGATTGGCTGAGATAGATATATTGAGAGATAGGAAGATTGGCTGAGATAGATATATTGAGAGATATGAGATTGGCTGAGATAGATATATTGAGAGATATGAAGATTGGCTGAGATAGATATATGAGAGATAAGATTGGCTGAGATAGATATATTGAGAGATATGAAGATTGGCTGAGATAGATATATGAGAGATTGGCTAGATATATTGAGAGATTGGCTGAGATAGATATATTGAGAGATTGAAGATTGGCTGAGATAGATATATTGAGAGATATGAAGATTGGCAGATTAGACAGATTGGCTAGATATATTGAGAGATATGAAGATTGAGATAGATATATTGAGAGATAGGAAGATTGGCTGAGATAGATATATTGAGAGATATTGGCTGAGATAGATATATTTAGATATGAAGATTGGCTAGATATATTGAGAGATAAGATTGGCTGAGATAGATATATTGAGAGATATGAAGATTGGCTGAGATAGATATATTGAGAGATAGATTGGCTGAGATAGATATATTGAGAGATTGGCTGAGAGAGAGTGAGAGATGAGATTGGCTGAGATAGATATATTGAGAGATAGGAAGATTGGCTGAGATATTGAGAGATATGAAGATTGGCTGAGATAGATATTGAGAGATTGGCAGATTGGCTGAGATAGATATATTAGGAAGATTGGCTGAGATAGATATATTGAGAGATATGAAGATTGGCTGAGATAGATATATTGAGAGATATGAAGATTGGCTGAGATATATTGAGAGATATGAAGAGTACCTGTGATAGGTAGATATAAATAGACTGTGATGAATATTTGTTAAAAATAAATGAAATCTATCACTTCACATTTGTCACTGATTTGCATATTTCTTCAGCAATTCTTCTCTGTTCTCTATTCTTTGTTTTAATAATGAATTCTTTATGCATCAAAAAATAGTGAAAAAATCTCAAATATTTGAGCATTGTTTCCTCAATTGTTGATTTTAAATTTAGAATTTTTTCAAACTGGACTTTTAACCAAGTATTTATACAATAATGAAGAAAATGGGTTAAAATTCAACATTTTATATTAAAATTATATTAAATGTTAAGTAAAATGTTAGTAAATAAAAGATAAAATTTGCATTGCCTGATAAAATGATTTACTGACTTGGATGACAAAGGAAAGATTAAATTTGCATGCAAAATCTGAGCAATAATTTTAATTCCTAGGATTTTTTTATTACTTTCTCTTGATTTTATCTTCATTTCTTCAACAATTTTTCTATTTTTAACATCTTTTTCCACTATCTTCTTTTTTTCTTCAATATTTTAACAAATTATCCAATTTTCTTGCTCGTTATTCTTACTTTTTTATTTTCTGTCCATGAAAAAAAAAAAATTATTAGATCATATTCTTTCTTTTTAAAAAAATTGTTTTTTGTTTCAATTTGTATCTAATATGCTTTTTTATTGGTCCAAGAATTTTTTTTTTTTCATGCTGATGAAATATTACCAAAATTGTTACACTACAAAAAATTTTTAAACACCTGTTTCAGCATTAGACAATCAAAAATATTAAAAGAAATTTAAAAAGAAATTAAAAAAAATTAGACAATGAACAATCAGTAAAAAGAATGTATGATGAAACATTATTAAAGATGAAAATTATATTTTTAAACAAAATTACAGGATGTCAGGCAAAGAAATGTAGTAGCCATAAAGCAATATTTTTAAAAAAAATCAAAATCGAGAAGAAAATAATTACATGAAACAAATAAAAAAGATTTATCACAAAATAAAAATCATCAAAAACTTTGAAAATAAATTTTGAATTATAGAAATGGTTTCATGAAATAAAGCAAAAAATTTGTTCAAATGGAAAAATTTGCAGAGGAACTAAAAAAAAGTAGAAAATATTTTTGAATAAAAAAATCTGCCATAAATATGGTTTTAAATTAAATACAATATTAAAACATCCAAAGAAAAGTGAAAAAAATCTTGAAACTCGAGTAATTGTTTTTAAGTTTAAAAAAAATGCATTAAATCAAATAAACATATCTAGAAATACAAGATAATATAAAAAATATAAAATAAATAACAGAATAATTGTTAGCGAGAATAGATTTAATAATTTAAATTACTTTGGAAGAAAACATAAATTAGTAAAATTTATAAATGTAACAGTTTATACTTTAAAGATACCAGAAAGATTATATGCCCTCTGGGTGTAAGTATTTAAGTTTTAATGTAATGAAAAAGATTATAACAAAATTAAATAAAAACACATATAAAAAGATTACATTTATTTTACTTGGTTTCTATATAGATAGATTTTAATGCCATATCCAGGACACTAAGACCCTCAGTCACCCCCTTCTAGCACATATGATAAAAAGGGGTGGGGCTTGCCATTATACAGTTGGAACCAAAATGAAATAGCCCAAGTAACAATGAAATAAAGACAAGGGTATATTTACTTATATATATGGAAAAACCAGGATAGCGTTTTGAATTTAAAATGAAAATTTAAGAAATTATTTTAAAAATGAAAATAAAATGAAATATTGTCAAAATTAATTTCACATATAACAAAAATGTATAAAAATTCAGATGATTATAAAAATAAATAAAAAAGATGTTTTAACATGTTTTATAATTTCTGGTTGAGAATTAAATTTATACTGACATCTGCACATGACATTTCAACTGCATATTTACTTTTAAGCAAATTCAAATCCTCACAAAAAACAGAAAGAAAGGTAAAAAAAAAATTAAAATGATAAAAAGCTGGAATTATTCCTATGAGCAGGATTAAGTTTTATCTTTCTGTACACAGTCTGATATTTTAGTTTTAGGGAGATCAAGTTAGATATTAATAATAAAAGATTTAATGATTAACTAACAGAACATGTTGATATATATGATAAATTATGACGTTTCATATTTTTACTTAAGAGCTATTGGTAAATAGTTGAATATGTAAAACTATAATAATCTTGATTTAACTCTCACCCATTCTTTTTTTTTCTTTCATTCCTTCTTTTTATCTTTTCTTTAGGTTTGATTGAAACATATTAGCATTATCACTTCTGCATTTCTCTATTTTCCCCTAAATCTTTCTTTCTTATTATATTTTTTTATGTAGTATGTTCTTTTTCTTCTAATAAAAACGGAATGATCTATTATTTAGCTGAGGTGACGACACTCATGAGAAATAAGAATTTGGAGGATAAGTAACATCAGATAATCAGGATTTACATTTTTGCATTTCACCTTGTACGATTTGGACAGTCTCATTTTTAACCAGAGGGTGTTGCAAAATGATAGCGTCCTTACAATTAAGGAAAACAAATATTAATATAAGATAAATAAGAAGAATATTAGAATATGTTTTATAATCTATGATTATGTTGAGAATTAAATTTATACTGACATCTGCTCATGTCATTTCAACAGCATATTTCCTTGTAAGAAAATCCAAATCCTCACAAAATGATAAAGAAAGGTAAAAAAAAAAGAATTAAAATGATGAAAAGACGGAATTATTCTTATAGATTCTGTGCAAACTTTTAGGGATGATATTTTTTTTCTGTATTTTTTTGAGATGAGGCTTGATAATTTTATTATTTGGATTGAAGGCTCCTGAGTCAAACAAGAAGGTTCTTGAGTTCAGCAAGGAACACCTGAAGAAGTCCAGAGGGCACATTGGCAAAAACGTTGTACGTATCTATTAATAATAGAGATTCGCTTCCGGTTTTTGTCTGTAACAAAAATTACGTCACTGCTTACGTCACATTACCCAAAATCGTCATAACAGAATAAATACTCTCAAAATTTGAACATGCAACATTAGACAGTCCTCATTGTTTTTTTAAAACAAGTTTTAATAAATACATGACTGGTATTATATATCTATATATAGTTTGTTTTATTTTAATACATATTTAAAGTTTACATTTCAAATTGTTTTATTTTTTAATCCTTTAATGAATTTGATGATTTTACTTAGGGTACAAACTCACTGAAATTGAATTTTTTACTCCCCCCCCCTCAGGCAACATGTTTAAAAAAATCTATTTTTACATCGCCCGGAGGGTGTTTTTTATTTTGTACTAGTAAAAATAAAGATGGAGACAAGTCAAAATTATCCAAATAATACAAAAAAATAGTTAGAAATTTCGGGTGTAGAGTGTAATTTAAATAGTTTTTAATAGTAAACATTTATTTGTCTGTATTTTTGAGATGAGGCTTGATATGAATAGCAAAACCCAAATTTAAGAGGACATGAGTTAACTCCCTCCAAACAAATTGTCCAGATCTTTGCTGTATGTCTGTTTACAATCAAATCTACTTATATCAATTGATTCTAGAGGGTTATGCCCTTTCATTTCACCCAAAGGAACATAGCAGCTTTGAAATTAGCCATTTATTTAGTGATTTTTCATTGATAGATGAATGGATTTCAATGCCATGACAACTTGGCCTAGACTTATGAATACACAGGAGAAATTGCAGACAATTTTTGATGCTTATGACAAATTTAGGAGAAAATGAATTTAGTTCTCATGATGAAACAAGCTTGTTACAATTCATTAAAATATAATACTTAAGTTACATTTTCAATATATTTTACATCAATGAGCAAATTTGTTTCCATGGAAACTTCCCCAATACAGATATTCCTGATTAAAGATGCCTTGACCATGATCTTACTAGAATATATATTTGCGTATGCTTTTCAATACTTCTTGTATAAAAAGGTGTATCATAAAAGTGCCGAGTTTGAAGCTGTATTTACCAAGATAGAAATGAACAATGAATAGAATGTTAATTTTTTTCAGAATACAACACGTGTCATAAAAATGCCGAGTTTAAAGCTGTATTTACCAAGATAGAAAGGAACAATGAATGGAACATTAATTTTTCAAAATTCAAGATGTGTCAAAAAGTACAAAAAGGTCTCAATACTTTTTTGACATACCTTGTATATATATTATGTATAGATTAAATATTTCAGTATGTATAATTGAGCATACTTTGTCTTTCTTTCCATTTATTCAGTGTTAGTATCATCATCATCATCATCATCATCATCATGTTGCACTAGTAGCACAGATATTCATGACAATATCTCGCCAACCAATAATGGGGTTGGGGGCATATTTCTAATTTGAACTTTAGTTATAATTTCATCATTTAATTTCATTTTGATGAAATAAAATGACATTCCCTGGTGTAAATACTGAAATTGTTATATTTTTATCAGTTTTTGGTCAAATTTAAAAAACCAAGGATTTTTCAGTGCCTGTTTGTCTACGATATTTGATGCCATTTCCTCAAAAATTGGTTAAAGTTCAAGATTTAATTTTTGGTATCAGTACATACACAACTTTTGGTATTTCATGTAATTTGATATATTAAAAAAGTGAAAAATCAACCTACCCTAATGGAGTATATCATGGATATACCAATGCTACTATTAGTCATTGGTGAGAGGGGATTTGAATAAATATCTTCCTTACCTCCAAGCAATCCCACTAAAATTCTATTGCTCAGCTTTATGTGATAAGCATTTCTATCATCATCATCAAGTCATGTTGACAGCATGGATTTCCATGACTCTATCCCACCACCTATCCCTACTTGTTAACTTGTTATTTTCACAATTTGTTTATGATCACATGCAGCATTCTTGGGCAGTTGCCATCAAGTTTATTCTCTAGGTGCTTCGTCAGGGTCCAAGGGGTGCAACTGTACAGTAGCACTTATATAAGTACAGTTTGGAAGAATTGTTGCTTTAACTTGTCATTGAGTTTAGATTTCCATATGATTGATAATCTGTTGATAGCAGAGTATGCCTTCCTCTATACATGCATTAACATCCCTTTCTGTGCAGGAGATATAGCAACCTAGGCATATTAGTGAATTGTTTGATATTAGAGGCTTACTGTCAAATTTGGAGATGCCTCTTTCATTTTTAAAACATATGAACTTATAGAGGTTGATGTTCCCTGCTACCTCCTCTAGCTATGTAACAAGGATTCGGATTGTGTAGGTGTATTTGCAGAAGTTCCAGATCATCTGCATCATCTGCATCCATAATGCTTACATTTAAAGGACATGTGTGGATAAACCCTTTTGGTTGACTGTGTGTGTATGCTTGTCTAAAAGAGATTGACAAAAACAAGCGGTTGTATGTGTTCAATAATTATTGAATAAGCATCAACGTTTCTGGCAACAATTCTACTTTTGATTGTCTTGGGACCGTCTACTTTAGATTAATGCTTACAGACAAAACAATAAATTATCTCAACTTTTTTTTTCTTTTGTTTTTAAAATGGTCAGGGAAGTGTGACATGATGAATTCCCAACATGACGATTTAACATTATTCTGTTACTATGGAAATGCTATCAATATATTCCACTGTTCACAACTTTTTTGAAAAAAAAAAGAAATTCAGTATCAAGTTGAGGGGAGAAAAAAATAATTTTTTTTCACACTAATGTCATTATCAATGTTTATGAATAGTTAGCAAGTTTCAAAATATTCTTTTCAATAAAAAGGTAATTCATGCCAAATTTCTTGGTTGAATTCTCAATCATTTCTTACACAAATATCAAGACTAACTGCTGTGGGAGTTTGTGTATACAAAACTTAATTAATTTTACAATCAGAGTTTAACAGGTTTGAATTCAAAGTTTTCCTTTTCCTACACTGGTTGCCTAACTGTTATTAGGGAAGATATTTCAACTACAAGATAGTTGGACTCGTCTAATGGAACACATATAAAGATGTGAATACACAAGGTTATTTGTAGTCTGTAGAATAAACATCATACTCACCTTCACAGGAAGACTGTGACTAGCGTCGAGTCACCAGACAAAAAAAAGACAGGGTAACTGAATACATTCTGTAGCACACAAATCTCGACAGTAGTCGAGTTACATTGTAGTATTTGTAGTCAAGTCACTAAGTCGTATTTTCTTTCTTACACTCATTTTCAATTCTTTTTTCGCTTTTCTTTTTTGAGATTACAATTTATGTTCTTTCTTTCATTCATTGGTTTTCTTCTTTTCATTCACTCATATTCTTTCTTTTTTCATTTTAGGATTACAATTTCGCATATTTCTTTCTTTCTTTTCTTTCTTTCTTTCCATTCTATCTTTTCTTTCATTTATTCAGTCTCTCCCTATCTTTCATGTATTTTTCTTTCTTTCAATTTCTTTTTTTTTTTTCATTTTTTCCTTTTCATTTTAGGATTACAATTCAGTTTCTTCCGTTCTTTCACAAGTTTTATTTCTTTCAGTAATTTTCTCTTATTTTCCATTTCTCTCTTTTTAAAAAAAATTAAATTTTGCTTATTTCTTTTTCTTTCATTTATTCATTTTCTCCCTTTCATTTCTGTATTTTCTTTCTAATTTTTTCTCCATTTTCTCCTTGTAATTTCTTTCTTTCTTTCATTTGGTTTCTTCTAATCATTCTGTTGGAAAAGTACACATTGACTCTATTATTTATTTTCCTGTACAAAATTTTTTTTCCAGATTTTCAATGTTGTATTTTATAAATTCATTCACAATGCTAAGATTAAAGAGCCGAGTTTTCCCTACCATTTACCCATAGCTGGAGAGAGAGAAAAGTTGGATTCATACCATTCCCAATGGTATTAGTATATGAAATGCAGGCAACCTTGTCTAAATAGGCTGCTCATTATGATGAGTATAATAAACCAGTTCCTACCAAATATGTTGGTTGATATTTTGATCTTAAAGGCCAGTTAAGCTCAGTCGGTTGATCATCCACCAAGAAATCACAAGGTTTCAGGTTCAAAACTGGCCCTCGCTAACTCAACACATGAGCAGCTTGGGTAAAGTGGAAAATCTGATGATAGGTGTGCTACTCAAACTCAGCAAAAAAGAATTTCTCTGGTCTAATGCTAATGAAAAGGGGAGAGACTCCCTTGTTGTCTGGTTGATGTCAACAATAATCCACTTTTCAAACACAACTCATGATTCATTTTAAGATTTATCAAGATTAACTGCTGCATTGTATACAAAACTTGATTCAGTTTAAGTTAGAACTAAACCATTACAATGAGTATAATAAACCAGTTCCAATAGCAGTTGAGTTTGAAGACACAACCTGCATTGCAGTTAATACTCGGGTGGGTCAAAGGTTTTGGGATATTTCGGTAACTTATTTGCTTTATTCTTCAAGCAGCCTAGATAGATAAGGTTGTCTGAATTTCATATAGAACTGTTTATCTTGGGAAAGATATGAATCCAACTCCCTCCAGCTATGGGTAAATAGTGGGGAAGACTGGGCTCTTTAATCTTGGTTAGTATTGTGAATGTATTTATCAAATACAACATTGAAAATCTGGGTTCTTTAACTTTGATTAGGCAACCAGTCTAGGAGAAGGAAAACTCTGAAATCAAGCCTGTTAAACTCAGGTTAAGAAATTGACCTTATATCAATGGATGTTTTCAGCTTGGTAAGCCATAAAATCTGGTAATTTCTGATTTTCTATAATTAATCTATTTCCATTTTTATTGCTTTTCACATTTCTTTGTCAAGAAGAAAAAGTGAAATTGGATACATTCAAATACCTTTGCTTTTTGGTTAACAAAACCAAAACTATATGAAAATTAACATGAGACATTAAGAGACATATTCTTTTGTTTTGTTCATATTGTAATCACTTTCACTTTAGATTATTCAGTTATCAGGTTCTTTGTTGATTAAAATATTAGAACTTTTACCAGAGATGATTTTTATCTTAGCTTCTACCAACTTGTGCATTTCTTTACAAAATATACAGAAAGAAAGATTAAGAAAAATGTGTATATTTTATTAACTTTACTTTTAGCAAAAACTATAATGAATAACTAAAATGACATTTGATTCCAGAACATTTATTACTAAGTAACTAGTTTTACCTTTGCCATAAAAAATGAGGGTATTTTAAGTAATATTCAAATTACATTTTACTTATAAATGTATGTAAACGTCATGTGGCTTTGAATTTTATTGATATTTTATACTTTCTGAGTATTAAATTAAAATGATTGATTGATTTTAATGGCATGTCAACCCATCTCAGGTTATTTTATGCTTAAAGGTTAGGAAATTGCATTCATTGTACAATCATATTTACATTTTTGTGCAGTTGTTTATTAAGAGTTTTGTTGTTGTTTTTTTGTTTTGAAACATGGCCCTATTGAATAAGAATGATTTTTAAACATAATTTGATCCATAACAAGTGTGGCTAGGGTGAACCTGGGAGTAATGACAATGAAGGGGTAATCGACAGATTTACAGAACTGGAGCCTCATCATCAGATGCAGTTTCATATCATAACCAGAACACCCTATTCCTTGTGGGTGGTTGTGGTGGGGTTGTCTTAATCCTCTCTAGGGGATCTAGTCAATGTATTCTAATCTCTGTCAATAGGGCAGGATTAAACGAAATGTAAAAAGTACTTTTTTACATTTAGTTTAATCCTGATAGAAATGGATCATCTGCCTTTTCCCTTGAAAAAAACAAAAAAACAATTATAATAAACAGCCCTGTCATCTGCAGCTTTAGAATACATTGACTTCACCTCTGCAGAGTGGTAAGACCCCCCACCCCCAATGGGGCCACCTGTTGGACGTGGGTGGCACCTTGTGATGCTAAAAAATGGAATTCTGGTCGCTGAACAGTCCATGACATGCAATATTCCACTTAGACCCTATTTAGGCAAGATGGGCGGTCAGAGGGGTTACCTCCAATCAATCAGCTGGTCACATCAAGCCCTATCACCTATATGAATTCCCAACCCTATTGCCCTTATGGCAAGCTCCAACCCCTTTTTATCATATATGTGCTAGAAGGCAGTGACTGAGGGTCTTTATGTCCTTGGAATGACATTAAACTCTATCTGATGGTGAGGTTCCAATTCTGGGGAATGTGGAGCACTTCTTCATCACCATTGTTCCCAGGTCCACTCTGACTCGGAATGGTAGTACCTGTTAGGGTCCCATGTATGGGTTAAATAGAAAAATGTGTTTATAAAATAAATTGAGTATCCATTAAGAATGAATTTATTTCAAAACTTTGTTGGCATTAAATGACCCACTGAGGTTGATATGCCATAAACAAACCAGACCAATCAACCAACCAACCAACTAATTATAATAAATGAAATTAATTTTTAATATATATTAATCCACAAATAATCTACTCACTAAAATAATTCAATAAATAGATGTAAGTAGAATAAAGTCGTTGGGGTGGCCTAAAGTCGGTATCAGCCAATCAGTGAGGGAGTCTATCCTTATTTCACTAGTGCTAGACGAAGGAGATGGTTTTGCGTTTGAGGTGGAGCGCCACACCTACCATCAGCTCCTTACTTTACCGTACAAATCCCTATGCTATGCATATGCTGATTTGGAGAGGGCCAGTATCGAACTAGGAACCTTGTGGTTTCTAGCCAATTTCTCTACCGACTGAGCTAATCCCAGCCCTGAATAAATAGATGTAGGCTTACTTATTTCATTGAAATGTTTACTAATTAAATTAATGACCTTTTATGTTCATGCCATGTGTCAAAAAGGTCAAAGGACTTGTGAGTCTATTTTTATGTTATACTAGCAGAGATACCCAGCATTTCATAGGAATTAAAAAGTTAGAAATAAATCTATATTTATATATTGACTAGTAAACGTTATTTTTTTTATATATTCATCATCTTTTATTCATTATTGTAGAAATTTGTTGGGTGATGAGTATGCTGTTCGTTTGAACAAACGCAACTAAGCACTACTGATTGGTGTCCGAAATAGCTGGTATTTATAAAACTCAAGAATAGTCTATTCATGTATTTGGGTGATTCCATTCTTTGATTCCTGATTGGCTGCTTGGTTTCTATGATGTTATGCAGCTTCATAAATACTCTGGCATTCTGCAGTAGGATTGTAACAAGGTTAGCTCCATATTAAATTACGTCTTCCTTGTTGCCTTGTCTTACCAATTCGACAATAATTGGAATCTAGTATGTTTATTCTACAATTATATATTCTTGTTTTAAGTTGTTGATTTTTGTCATTCTTACTTTTTCTCATTTTCTGTAAATGAGATATTGCTACCTAGGTATGTGAACCGGTCTGCTTCAATTTGCCAGTGATTTTTGTTTTTAAATTCAGATATTATGTGGGTTCCAGTCCACTGAATTAACCATAGAACCATAACTCAAATATATTTTTCTTGTTATTTGCCAAACACAAAACAGGAGTTTATGTGTATTGTGTCTCAGTTTGTGTAAATCCTAAGAGTATATAAGTTTATATATGTTTTAACCACTAAGCCATACTGGCTTTTGTATTATGAAAAAATTAAAAAAGCTAAAAACTTTTTTTTCCTTTTTTTTTTTTCTTTTCTGTGATGAAAAACAAAATATGTGTAGATTTTTATTCTTTGATTTTCTGAATTCATTCAACTGCAAAATTACTGACAATATTGCATAGTAAGAATAAAAATGAAATACGAAATAAAAAATATTTAAAAAAAAAATAGAATTATTTGTGTATTAGTTTTTGGAAAAGGGTCAGGGGTGCAAAATTATTTCCAAGTTAAATAGAAACTTCAAAGTAAACAACCTGCCTAAATTGGCAAGAAAATTAATTCCCTGTTTTATATTTTTGTTCGTTTTGCATAATTTTGTTGCCGAGAGATTTCTTCATTGACTGCAACAATCATCAAACCGAATAATAATGGTTGTCCATTGAAATGATGCATGGAAATGGTGTTGGCACGATTGTCTATGAAATATTTAAAACTGCATTTGCATTAGAATGAAGAAATAAAAGACAGAAAAACAAACCCCCAAAGTAATCAATATACGTTTTAAAATGCCAACACACAAGGCAATGTTTCATAGACAATGAGGTTTTAAGTTAACACATAACTAGAAATTTCTGTATTTTTGTATGTAATTGGATCAGGTCATCCCTTTCATGCTCCCAACTTGAATTTGTTTTCTCTTGAAATAAATAATCCAACTGTTCCGTTTGTCGATATATGACATCTCAGTACTTAACAGCAAAACCACCAACAGAATTGATAAAAGTACAAAATTAAAATTACAAGGGAAAGGCACATGTACAATTAAACATGTTTATCACATGCCCCACCGCCGCCTTTAAGGGCCGAGTTAGCTCAGTCAGTAGAGCGTTCGGCTAGAAACCACAAGGTTCCAAGTTCGATACCGGCCCTCGCCAACTCAGCGTATGAGTAGCTCAGGGATCTGTGCGGTAAAGTAAGGAGCTGATGGTAGATGTGGCGCTCCACAGCAGACACAAAAACAATCTCCTTGGTCTAGCGCTAGTGAAAAGGGGATATACTCCCTCGCTGATTGGCTAATAGTCCCATTTCAGCAGGTCAGATCGAGGAAAGAAAAGTTTTTAGTGTATTTAAACATATATTGTTGAAAACAGTCTAGCTGTGTATTACACGACAGAAACATAGCTGTATAAAAGCAATTTGGAGTTTTGAGTAGGTAAAAGTACTGAGCGTAAGCTGGGTTAGTGAGCATCATAGAGACGATTAGCCTAGGTCTACGGGAGGTCTCAAATTTCACCTACAATGTATAAGACGCAAGATAATTTTTTGAGCCAAAATTTTGGGAAAAAAGTTCGTCCTATATGCCGTCAAATACGGTAGTCTAGTTTTGAATTTGATTAATCTTTCTGACTTTAAATTATTTTGTCTAAACTTTAATCTCTAAGTCTTGACATTTTTTTTTTATTTGGAGTGAATGTGGATTTACAGGTTCACTTCAGTCAGGCCAAAGTAATTTGTAATTCTATCTGTCATTTATTCTTATTTCAACTCCATCCATATTTTCTTTTGGTTCATTTTATCTATATCCTATTTGCGTATACTACTATGATAATTCGTTTATTTAACCTTAGAATTAATGTATTTCGGTAAATATATCTAGTTGTAGCTGGTGTTCTTTTTTAACATATAATGAAAACACCTGCAGCAACTTTTATCTACATATGTATATATCGTTTGTAAAGATGCATTAACAGATAACAGAGCATCCTAAAAAGTTGCTTATATTTAAACAATGAAGATAAAATACTTTGATACACAAAAAACATTATTCATTCAATAAACATTATTAATAAAAACAATTTCTGGAATTTGCTTTCAATTTATAATCATTAGATATATGTAATAAAATTTGTTTTCTATATTGGTGATCATTTATACTGCCCACGAGTAAAATGAATAAATAAGTAGATAAATAAAACAGATATATTTATGAAAATATGAAATAGAAAAAAACAAAAACAAACTTCTTCTAAAGCACAATTTTTCTTGGGGTCTGCAAATTATTCACAACTATTTATTTGCCCTCAGCTTTTCGAAAACATTATGAATTCTTTGACCAAATTCAGAATCTATAATTTATTTGTATTCTTTGTATTCATTGATTTTATTTTGCTCAGGGCAAAAAAAGAATTAGTTGTTTTCACTGGTCGAAAAGTTATGCTGAATGGCTGTCCGTAATATTCACCTGTTCAAAAGCACAGTTAATCTATACAAGAAATTAGGAAAACCAAAATATCTTATTATAATAAAGATTTGGCGTCTGTCTCTAATAGAAACTACGCCACTGCTTACATCACAATACCCTCAGTAATTGCGTAAGTGTATCAATGAGTATTTAATTTATAGTCAAAATCATTACTACATAGAATAAATCTCATTTATTAACTATGTCTCTATGAAAATCTGAATTAGATTTTCCTTAAAACAGCCCATTTTATTATTGCCTTTAAAGTTCTGCAATGTGTCTTATATATCACTAAGAAATAAAGGTTTACATAATATATGGTGTGGTTAATTTGCCTTCTTGTTTTAACAAATAATCACTAATCTATAGTAGGTTACTCCGCAGTCTTTTAATTTTAGTCCACTTAAAAAAACTAATAATTTCACTTTGATTTGTGAGTTATTGTTAGCATAGTGACCTATTGTTGGTATCAGCCGGACAGCAAGGGAGTCACTTTTCACTAGCACATGATCAGGAAGATTTTTTTGCTGAGGTGGAGCAACATACTTACCATCAGCTCACCACTTTACCAGACTGATTAGATTACCCAATATGTGCTACTCATGAGCTGAGTTAACCGGAACCTTGCAATTCCTAGGTGGGTGCTCTACTGACCGAGCTAAACAGCCTTTCAGAATTTTGTCTAATTGTACATATCAGTTGAACATGGATAAATATATTTAAAAATAAAATAAAATAAACAAATGACTTGTTGATATTTGTTTTCCTTATTGTTCATGGTAAAATTCTGTTTGTCTGAGTTTTTGGCTGTTGACCTGAAAAGGTCAAAGCGTCATCCAAATCATTTTCTCTTAATCAAGTCAAGAAGGAAAATTTTTGTTTGGATTTTCACTTAAAACTTCTGCAGATATTTGGCACTAGGCCACACATCTCAATGAAATCAAACTTATTTTCAATATTTATTTCATTAACCCCTACACTTTCAAGAGCTGTCATATATTTATTTACCCAATCTCTCCATTCAGCTTCATCCAGATTTGAATAAATTAATTTTTTTCATTATATATATTTACCAATATCTCCGCACGAGCAGGATGCGGCACAAGGTCAATATCTTAAGCGGAGTTTAACAGGTTTGAATTCAGAGTTTTCCTTCTCCTAGACTGGTTACCAAGCCGTGGTTAAAGAGCCAAGTCTGTCCTGCTATTTACCCATAGCTGGAGGGAGAATTGTATTCATACCTTTCCCAAAGGTATTCATACCATGCGAAATGCAAACAGCTTCATCCAGGTCGACGAGTCCATTTCCAACAACTCTAACCATTAGACCACGTGCCTGTCATATATGTATTTACCCAACCCCTCTATTTAGCCTCATCCAGGTTTGGATGAGTTCATTTTTTTTTCATTATAGAATTATTTAAAATATCCATGTTTTTCGAAGGGGGGGGGTAAATTTACTTGATGATACAAGATGATAATACAGAAATTCAACTCTTTTCTATTATGTGGACTTATCTTTTATAGTCATCATAATCTTCAAGTCATACTGACAGTATGGATACCCTTGACTCTATTTCACCATCCATCCCTATTTGTCGATCCTCAAGATGGTAACTTGTCCTGTGTATGACGTTAAACTGCATCTGATGTTGAAGTTCCAATTTTGGAGTTCTTGAGATTGTGGAGTACCCCTAATCATCATTACTCACAAGTCCATTCTGACTTTGAGTGGTAGTACCTGTTAGGGTCCCATCTATGGGCTAAATAAAAATGTGTTATAAAATGTGTTTTTTTTAATTGAATACCCTACTATACTGAATAAAACAAAAACGCCCTAGGCATAAAATAACCCAACAGGGGTTGACATGATGTAACATCCATCCAACCAATCAATCAATCAACAATCTATACGGTACCATGTGTAAGTGTTTGTTAAGCATTTTTTAATCAAGGTGTCTAATCAGCAGCCAATCAGTCCTGGGAATGAGCTTGGCCAAAGTATATAGTGGAACAGCCCAAACCTGTATATAAACCAGCTGCCAGCACTCAGATGTTCATTGCAGATTCAACTTTTAATACAGTTGAATACTGATTACCTAATACGAAATTCTACAGACAGTACCAAGTGTTTACTCAGAGCTGATAGATATAAGTGTTTGCTGATCGCCCAACACTGGTATGTTCATGGGTAGGAGTCCAAAGGAGACCATCGCTTATGACTTTGTCCTTACTTCTCCACAAGTGACCTGCATGTCTTGTTTATCTTACTTGAATGATTTGTGAGAAAGTTTGTAAGTTACCATACAGCTGCTGTTTTGTAGGGGTTGCTGCTTCCCTGATATTTCCCCAAACCATTCATTCCATCTTTGTGTAGTTTCTATCGATCTTTTTCTCGTTACACATGAGTTTTTCCAGCAATCCTCAGCATATCTTGTACTATTTATAACTGTTTGGTGTAAATTTTAAAATAGACATTCTGGTTAAATCAAACTTAATGGACCTAAATTCCACCATCATATCTCACCCCACCGAAAGAAGAAAACACCAAAAATCAAGGAATTAACCGAATTTAATGAAATTTTCTGGGCTGATATATTAATGAATACAAGTTATAATGCACCAGTTATTTTTTTTTTTTAATTACATTTTTTCAGGTCAGTTAACTTTGAACCTCGTATCTTTGAGGCGTAACACAGATTCTTAGATACGTGGATTTTTGTTATTTTTTTTCTTTCGGCAGGGTGACATACAATGGTGGAATTTAGGTCCGTTAAGCTCGATTTAACCGACATTCTTTTCGAAAAATGAAATAAATAGAGAGAATATTTTACATTTATCTCACCATGTTTGTAACCTCTGACCTTGCATAGCTGGGTACTTCAACTAGTTTAGTGATAAGAGAAAAAAAAACAATAAATAATGTCATTCAACTTTCGTATTTTCCTGGTAGAATATTAAGACAGCCATTAGTTGAGAGAAGTTAGAAAAATCTCTTCTGACTGTCGAGTCGAAAAGGTAAGAGGATATTTCTGTATTGAACCCTGATATTATGGTAATATATCACAGCAGAGTGACTCTTTTCTTCTTCTTCTTCTTCTATCTTACCTTCTATCTGCTTATTGTTGTTAGTGTTACATTTCTCTTCATTTGTTCCATGAAATTGTTATTCTGCATGAAAACATGAACATAGCTCTTGAATGTTGCCAAGTTGGAAGTGGTAAAACAATGGAGAATTTATTAGGGAGAAACAGCGAGAAATATATTTCTTTCTCTATCTATCTTTCTCTCTCCCCCCCCCAAACTCTCTCTCTCTATATATATATATATATATATATATATATATATATATGTGTGTGTGTGTGTGTGTGTATATATTTATTTTATTTATTATGTACAAACCCCTCCGCACGAGTAGGATGCGACACAAGATAAATTTCTCAAGCAGAGTTCAACAGGTTCGAATTCAGAGTTTTCCTTCTCCTGGACCGGTTGCCTAACCAAGGTTAAAGAGCCCAGTCTGCCCTACTATTTACCCATTGCTGAAGGGAGAGTAGGATTCATACCTTTCCCAAGGGTATTAGCGCAAAGTGAAATGCAATTACCACGTCGACGAATCCATTTCCCATGACTCTAACCATTACACCACATGCTTGCGTATGTATGTATGCATATATATATATATATATATATATATATATATATATGTGTGTGTGTATCTATATATATATATAGATAGATAGATAATTTGAAATAAAAACAATATTACCAAATTATACAGATTTTCTTTTGTCTCATATGTGTGTGTGTGTGTATATATATTTTCGTCATGCAACGTGTGATATCACGTACGATACTCTGCCCTTATCAGCTGCCAACTAGGAGTGATAACAGTTTTGGTAGCTAAGGCAACCGAAACTGTGCTATCACTCCTAGTTGGCAGCTGATGATGTATGTTTGTGTATATATATATATGTGTGCACTATATGTGTGTGCATATATATGTGTGTGTGTATATATATATATATATATATATATATATATATATATATAAGGAAAAAATGGAAGTGAATCCGGCAGTATGTAATTTTATAAAAATGAAAAAAAAACACAAGTTTCATCGACGGGTGATGTTTATTAAGTTGATTCTACAGCGTTTTGGTTTATTTAACAAACCTTCGTCGGGCTGTTTAAATGTGTTTGAAAGGGGATTCCAATGTTATGTGGCATTTTAATTGTGTCTTATATGGTGTTTTAAGAAATATTATATCATTTGAGATGTACAGAGTGTTTCAGAAAGATTGATATCATTTTGCAATCTAAATATCTTGACTAATTCAAGTTTAAATCAACTCAAATTTTAACAGCTTGTGTAGAAGCAACTACACATTTTATGTTTAATACTTCAACGCCGTTTTCATTTCCAGCGAATGACATTTTTATAGCCGAAAAGAAAAAATATAAAACATAAAATTTTGAGTTGTTTCTACACCCACAGTTAATTTTGTTCTCTCTCATTTGAATGAGGATTGGTCAAGTTATTAAATTATGAAATGATACCAATTTTTCTGAAATACCCTGTATACAAATTTTCAATTTAATGCTAACAAGTTTATATATTTGGTTGGTGCAAAAATAATTAGTTTTTAAAAGTAGAATATCTCTGAATCTTTTTAATCAAAATAAGAGCCATTAGAATGAATACATTCTTACCAATAATCATTATCAGCTGGCAGCACAGATATTCATGACTCTTTCTCTCTCTATTGGTCATCTACCAAAAACGTCCACCATGCAGCATCCAAAATCCTTACAGAGTTGATTGATGTACATTTGTTCTGGTTTGCCTACACTGGCATATCTATGTGTAAGGCTCCAAAGGGAAATGTCACAAAAATTTGTTGTTGCTTCTCCAGCAGTGTCCATCATGTCTTATTCATCTTACTTGGATGATTTGTGTGATAGGGGGAAAGTGGTCATATAGCTGATTTTTCTCCGGGGTACTGCTTCCAACATTTGTTCAAGACAGCATGCAGCATTCTTTTGTCACTACCATCTAGATTTTTATATAACCACTTTGTTAGAGTCCAAGTGCAGCCGTACATTAGCACCGACATGACTAGAGCTTGGAAGAATGTTTGCTTTATCATATAAGTCTATTTATTTCAGTTGTACGAGTCTCCTGGATATGACGTTAAACTGCATCTTATGGTGAAGTTCTAATTTTAGAGCTCCGGGGTGTATGTACCCCTTTATTGTCATTTCTCCTTGGTCCACTATGACCTCGAGTGGTAGTACCTATTAGTGTCCCATCTATGGGTTAAATAGAAAAAATGTGTTTAAAAATTTGAGAATACCCATCAAGCATGAATAAAACAAAACGTCTCTGGCCTAAAAAAAACCCAACAAGGGTTGACATGCCGTAGAATCCAACAAACCAGTTGTACAGAATTGTGAAATCCTGGAACCAATGAATTTTTTGGAGGCATCTTGAGCGTCTGCTTGATTGTCGAAGACCTTTTCTTTTGGAAAGTTATTAAGATGTTTGAAAAGATGGTAGTCAGTCTTGGGAATAAGCTGGCTGAAGTAGAATTTTAGTCGCCAAGTTCATTTGATTTCTGCATTGTCATTTGTAAGAGATTTGGTCCGGCATCGTCCTGGAAAAGAATTGGTTATTTTCGATTAACTAATGTTTAATGTAATTTTTGTAGTTTTTTGGTTTATTTTGTTGATTTCTTGGAGACACTTGTCTGCTATGATGGTTTTGCCAGGATTTGTTGTGGAGGATTCCATTTGCTGACCACCGACCAGTGGCCATAACCTTTTTTTAATAGCAACACTGATTTTGGCAAGTATTCTGCTGATTCAGCTCCACCCAACCGCTATACAGAATACTGTCAGTTGTCATATACAATCATTTTTTGCATGTAGCAATGAGATCAGGAAATAGTTTTTTATTGGGGGGGAGGGGGTTGCAAAAGAAGACTTCATAATGGCATTTTTTACATTTTCATTCAGTTTATGCATTATTATTAAGAATTTAGTTATAACTTAAGTAGTCATGAAACATTCTTCCACTTTATATATATATATATATATATATATATATATAATGTGTGTGTATGCGTACCTAAAAAAATCAAACTGATAAATTCTAATCTTAATCATGACATCCGCATTCCCCAATTTGGGATTTAGTTTAAAATCTGACATAAACGGTTTTATTCTCAAAAGAAAAGATTGTTTTATTTGTTTATTAAAATGTATGAAGAAAAATGGATATAAAATTTGACAATGTAATTAAGTATAAAGTTTTTGAAAAAACAGAAAATAAGTCAAAGTTTGACTTACAGAAACTTGACGCTATAGCGTTTCGGTTTTATTCAAATCATCAAACTAAGGCTCACAAGCTTTTGATTTTTTTCAACCAATTTCCTTTCACATGATTTATAATTATTAACCAAGTTGAGCCCCGTTGATGGTTTGATTAAAACCGAAATGCCTTAGCGTCGTCTTTCTATAAGTCAGCCTTTGACTTATTTTTTGTTTTTATTAAAGTGTGTAAAATTCACGTTCATTCATCACATTATCATAAAAAAAGCAGCAGGTTGTTAGCTGGAAAGCCTGAAAAGATTTCCATAGATCCATTATGTTAAAATAATCTTTTGATGATAATACCTATTTAGGCCTTCTTCATCTTTTGTTGTAATCAATAACGATTATGGAATTTAGAACTGAACCTTTTATTTAATCCACATGTCAACAGTTAATTTGCCTTTTTAGTTATTTCCACTTTCTGCAGAAACTTCGACCAAGGTTTGAACTAGCGACTTTCAAGTATTGGTTTGATTTTTCAATTTGGTGCAAATATCAAACAGGGTAAGGGTATTTGCCTCATACCCCACTTGTATGGGCTGGGCAAAAGGCCTCGTTTTAACGTGGGCCCACCCACAAGCCGAAGCTGATGGGTAGGAAAGAACACGGCATTCCCCCTCAAGGCGGGAGCCTCAGGCGCTGGGCAATAAACCCAGCCCTGCCCCCAAGGGGTCAGGTAATGCCTGGGGGATGGCCCCCTGGGATCGACGCTATTATTTATTACTTAACCTGATCCAATGGCCGAAGCACACTGGACCCCCGTCGAGGACAGATAAGTCCCTCTGGGTTAATAGTTAACGTGCTTGACTATTACATCATAGTGAGCGAGTTCAAACTCCAGTCAAGTTATTACATTCACTTTAAGACTATTACCTTTAGCAAAGGTAAGACATCATATCATGGTGTAATGGTTAGCAAGCTAGTCTCGCTGATCCACTACAACTGAATTTGCTTTTTCCATCTTTAATTTGAAAACTTAAAATTAACTAGAATAAAGTGAGTGAAATTAGTGCTTTGAATTAGTAAGTTATAAAAAAGTAAATTCGTGTGAGTTGCCTATTGTCGGTATTAGCCACACAGCAAGGAAGTCTATCTCCTATTCTCTAGTGCTAGACTTAGGAATTTTTTTTACATCTGAGATGGAGCATCACACCTACTATCAGCTCCCCACTTTACCACACAGATCCAAGCTGTTCTAATCATTTGCTGAGTATCGGTATCAAACCTGGAACCTTGTGGTTCCTAGGTGGATGTTCTACCGACTGAGCTAAACCGTCCATATCTAATTTCTTACAGCACCTAGCATTCCCAAGGCGTCACCAATCCACGTACTGACCAGGCTATATGCTGCTTAACCTCGGTGATTGGGTGAGAACTTGTGTTTTCAGCGTCATATGGTATATTATAAACGGGCTATATCGTTTGTAAGTTTTATAAATTCGCTTTTGTCTGAGTAATTTTAAGATAAAATTCTTGGAAAATAGAAATGATTGCAGAGAGAGAGAGAGAGAGAGAGAGAGACAGAGAGAGAGAGATGTTTTGTATCAAATGAACAATAAAAATGCAGAATAGTTTATACGGCAGATTGTGTCAGTGAACACCACTGAGACAGAAAAAAACATGGGCAGACCCAATGGAAAAAGAAAAAAACAAACGTAGGCCAAAATGGTGATGTATGAAAAACATGGTTATACAATAAAAAAAAAGAATAGAAAACAAAAATAACAGCTTGCTGCTTGTACCAATAAAGAAACAAAAAGAACAATTGAATAAAAAAAAAACATGACGTGATAAAAAATATTGTAAAAATAGTAAAAAAATTTGTATAGAATGTGAAACCAATCTCATTCTTTGATAAAGATAAACAGTCTCCATCCAGGATTTGAATTCGAGTCCATTTCCATTTTCATCAGTGATCTCCATGTGTGTTTTATGTGTATGTATAAAGGTTGGTTAGTTAGGTTTTACGGGATACCAACCGTTGTTGGGTTATTTTTAAAAAGTGAACAGAGTTATTAGCAATTGTTAGGTTGAATTAATAAGTCCCATGAGATCTTGTTTTCTCTCCCGAGGTTTCGTCAGACATTATTTATAAGAAAAACATGATTCCATTCTCATTATTTAGGTACTATATTGGTCAGCCAATACTGGTGTATCCATACGTAAGAATCAATAGAATTTCGCTTATGAGTTTCTCCTTACTTCACCCACTATGCCCAGCATGTCTTGCTCATCTTTCTTGAATGGTTTGTGAGATGGGAGGTAAATGGCCATTTTTATGTCGAAGACCTTTTTTTCTCTTCATGTTTGAGTTTTGCAAACACTTTTTTAAACTCAATTTTTAACACATTTTTTAAAAGTTTTTTCTATTCAATCCATAAATGGGACCCTAACAGGTACTACCACTCTGGGTCAGAGTCGACCTGGGAGTACTGGTGATGAAGGAGTACTCTGCACTCCCCAGATCCTCGAGTGCAAGGAAGCAGCACTTTGTAACTTGGAAGAGTGCACAGATACTACACTGATCCGATGATAATAATCTTGTTATATCTGATGAGAACTATACTAGAATTTTAATGCTACTAATAATTGTAATTTAATAAGAAGTTTTAAGAATCCTAACGTCTAACTCATTTAGGCATTCATGTATCCTTGAAAAAAAATCTTTTTCATTTTCTGGGTTTAGCTCAGTCGGTAGAGTGTTCGGCTGGAAACCGCAAGCTTCCTGGTTCGATACTGGCCCTCTCCAACTTTACCGCACAGATCCCTGACGCTACAGACGCTAAAAACAGTCGCCTTGGTCTAGCTTTCTGGCTGATACCGACTTTAGGCCACCCCAACGACTCATTTTAGAACTTCATAGAAGACCAGAAACCATACTATAAATGATATTCCCTTTTTTTCTGCAGGACTAATTTATTTGGCTTCTTTGTAATTCTCAGGCACAAAATAAAAAGAAGAAAAGAAAAATATCATCTATGACTGAATATGCATGTATTTACCAATCCATCCACAAGAGCAGGATGTGGCACAAGGTCATTTTTAAGCAGATTTTAACAATGGAGAATTCAGAGTTTTCTTTCTTTACCCAGCCCCTCCACAAGTGCTGGATGTGGCACAAGGTCAATTTTAAAGTAGAGTTTAACAGCTTTGAATTCAGAGTTTTCCTTCTCCTAGACCAGTTGACATACCATGGTTACAGAATCCAGTCTTCCCTACTATAGCTGGAGGTAGAATAGTTGGATGAATACCTTTCCCAAAGGTATTAATGCTATGTGAAATGAAACCAGCCTCATCCAGGATTTGAACTCGTGTCGCCATGTCTATCTCCTATGATGATAACCATTGTACCACAGGTGTCTCCAGGCTGAATATGTAGTAACTTGAATATAATTGTTGCATAACTTTCACTGTACTCAGAAATGACTGAATATTTGATTTAATATCCACTTTGTGTAAAACAAAGAGACTTTCATATACTTCCTAATGTGTATTCTCTCACATTTATTTACTGACAGAAGTTCCTTCTTCCTCTCTTGTTTAGTCTGTTGGCCTTCTCCCGCTCGCCCCCCCTCTCTCTCTCTAAAACACAAACATTAGCTAATAATTATTCTACAGTTTTCTTTCTATTTACAAGTCCTTCCTTTATCTTTTCTCTCACTTATGATTCTTGCTTTACAAACACTTAGTTATCTCTCTCTATTATATTTATTTTACTCTCTCTCTCTCATCTTTGACATCTATGTTTCTCTTTCTTTCTCAAACATATTCTCTCTCTCTCTCCCTTTCCTTCTCTCTCTCTCTCTCTCTCCAAAAACCTACTTCCCCATCTTTGACATCTGTTTCTCTTTGTTTCTCAAACATATTCTCTCTCTCTCCCTTTCCTTCCTTCTCTCTCTCTCTCTCTCTTTCTCTCTCTCTCTCTCTCTCTCTCTCTCTCTCTCTCTCTCTCACTTTCATTTGAATATGATCTTTAATAGCGTCTCATAGGAATTAAAATAAAATCTTAAAGAAAGATAAAACATAGAAATGTTGGCACAACGTTTTGACGCTTATGACATTTGCTTGACACTTACACAAGGAAAGAACATCTAAAAGAACATCTTT
Source organism: Doryteuthis pealeii (assembly GCA_023376005.1). Lineage (NCBI taxonomy): Eukaryota > Metazoa > Mollusca > Cephalopoda > Myopsida > Loliginidae > Doryteuthis > Doryteuthis pealeii. Next base: position 2,145,624 of record CM042156.1, read on the forward strand.
TATTCACTCTCTTACATTGGTCTTATCACACGAACAGGATGTGACACATAGTCAATTTTAAGTAGAGTTTCTCTTCTCCTAGATTGGTTGCCATACCAAAGGTAGCCCACAGGTTGCTAAATATATATGTGACCAGTGAGTGAGAGGCTACACTCATAGCAGAGTGTAGCCCTGCTAGCTGAGATTTTAGAATACACTGACTGCACCTCTCCAGAGGGGTAAGACCTTCCTCCAATCGAGCCACCTGTAGGCCAACCCGTAAAGCTTAATGATGGAACCCTAGTAGCTGAGCAGTTCATGACATGCAATTCATTTTTTTGCCCTTATTTATAGATGGGCGATTGGAGAAACCCATCTGATCAATCGACTGGTCACATCAAACCCTAGCACCTATATGAGTATCCCAACCCTATTGCCCTTATGGTAAGCCACAACCTTTTTTATCATATATGTGATAGAAGGTGGTGGCTGAGGGTCTTAAGGTCCTATCTAATGGTACAGTTACAGTTCTGGAGCACCTCTTTCACTATTACTCCTAGGTTCTCTCTGGCCTGGAGTGGTGCTACCTGTTAGGGTTCCAATTCTCGGTTAAATAGAAAAAAAGAACGAATTTAAAGAAATATGCCTAAAAAATTGTGTACCATCAAGAATGAATAAAATAAAATGTCTTCAGCATAAAATAGTCCAATGGGAATTGACATGCTGTAAAATCCAACCAACCCACCAGAGTGTAATCCACAGTATATTTTGGGGTTAAAAATCTGTTTCAAAATTATTATCATTTTTATGAGTAGAATATTTCTAAGAAACTATTTGGATAAATTATTTAAGTAATTGAATTTCTTCTGCATTATTAAAATTTCACCAGTAGATTATTCTAACCAAATCTTTATATTGAACAATTACTAATATTGAGTTACTAATTACATTTACATCGATATATATATATATATTTTTTTTTTCTTATAAATTGCATTTCGTAAAATATTGATGAATTATCTTAGAAAATTCTCTGTTAATTATAATTAAATATAGTATGTTGCCTAAACGAATATCTGTTTTTTCATTTATTTCTTTATGTATTTTCTATAATGTATTGAAAAAAAAATCAGATAAGCCAACACACTGTGTGAAATAAATCAAAGCAAATATCAATATCAGCACCGACAATTAAAATATGTATTATGCTTTATGAGTTTAATCTGGGCTACAGAACACAACAATTTGTGTGAAAGGTGAAGACGCAGTTGATCTCAATACAGTAACCAGATGGTTCAAGAAATTTTGCTTGAATTCCCAGAACGTTGATGATCAAGAAAGATCAGTTAAGCCTAAAAACATAGATTCTAAGACTTAAATGCAATTGCCTAATCTCTCGGTATAGAATAACACAAGACAGGTTGACATGCCATTAAAATGGAGAAATTAATGTAATTCCATATTTCAACACATATGGCATATCATTGTCAAGTTTCTTTAATCCTTGAAAAATAAATTGATTGATCTTTAATGGCATATCAACCTATCCAGGGTTATTTTATGTCAAGCAATACATTGTGGAGGAAGTCAGATTCATTATTTTTTTTAAGGATTTTTCTTGATTTTAGACAGTTGTCTGCAGTTTTTGTTGGTAAAAAGATTGGGAATTTTTTTAGGAATAAGTTTATAGGTAAAAATAAAAGTTCATTATATTTTTTGGTTTAATTTTATTTATTTCTGGAAGGATGAAATATCATCTACATTGACATTATTAAATATTTCTCTCATGTTGTTCATCTTTTAAAAATTCAATATAAAGTTATTCCCATTCTTCGTTGGTACAAGAACTTTTCCAATTTATATATATATATATATATATATATATATATATATATATTTGGGGGGGAGATTGTGCTTAATTAAAGTCATACCTAATTTGTAAATTAATTAATTATAATTAAATGAATTAGGCGTGCATATCGGTTTAAATGTAAGGCATAAACAAATCGAGAAAAAGTCAATCTCTGTATGTACATTTCATCCTATTAGGCCTCATCAGCAGAGTTATAGACAGGACAGTGCTCTGTGTGTGATTTGAACGTACCTGCCAGGCTGGCAGGTGGAGATTCTAACCACTACACTCGCTGGCTTTCACAGTTTTTCTCGTTTATTTCAAACTGATGTGTATATTGCACTTGTTTAAAATAAACGAGAAAAACTGGGAAAGCCAGTGAGTGTAGTGGTTCGAATCTCCACCTGCCAGCCTGGCAAGTACGGTTCAAATTAGGTATGACTTTAATTAAACACATAATCTCCCCCAAAAAATTGTCGGCTGGCGCCATCTCAAAACAAATTGTTTGATCACTTCATATATGTATATATATATATATATATATAAGGGGTTACTGAATAAAAAAATTAACCCTATACTGGTTATATGCCGTTAAAATCAATCTATTCAAAGGAGTTTAAGAAATTGAGTACCCATCAAGAATGAATAAAACCAACATCTTCAGTGTAAAATAACCCCATGGGTTTACATGCCATAAAAACTAAGCAACCACTATAGAAATTGACCTTGTGACACATCCTACCTGCAGGGAACGTTTAGCAAATAAGTATCCCAAGGAATTATGTAGCTACTCAATGTCTGATTTTTTTTTTAATATTTATATATATGTTGAAAAGATAAATGGAAGAAAAAAATATATTGTGAGATGGATGAAATTTCTTATATGTCGACACAAGTTTTGACCAGAATTTGCTTACACATATAGTATCATTTCATTTTAGATATAGAATAATTCAAAATATAATACTATATGTGTAAGCAAATTCTGGTCAAAATATATGTTGATGTATAATAATTTTCATCCAATGCCAAAATTTATATATGTTTTTCTTCTATTCATCTTTTCAAATATATATATATATATATATATATATATATATATATATATAGGGGGCTACTGAAAATAATAAAATTAACCATCTAAACAACAGGTCATCATAAAGACAGAGTGTATGTATGTATGTATGTGTATATATATATATATATATATATATATATATATATATATATATTTTGTGTTGTTAGAAAAGCCAGACTGTAAAGATTTTATATATAAAATACCACCCCTTTATATATAAAATACCACCCCTTTATATTTCGTTGTCTCTATCACAATTTTATTTCCAAACTATAAAATCTTCACTATTTTTGCTGGTCAAACAAGAGGGAAGTGATTGATGGCACTCTGCCAACTTGTCACAATGAATTTTCTTGTAGAATTTCTTGAAGGAAAATCTTTCTTATGATGTCACTGGCAACTAATGGCCAGGGCCAAAGAATTCTTTTGTCACTGTCCTTGGTCCGTGCTCCCTTGAAAGAACTTAATTTTGCATAGAGGCCATTCTTCCACGTTCTTGACCTCCTGACCAGTCATCAAAGAAGACAGCAGAATGTGGCATGTAGTTCAACAATGGATGTTTCCAAGAGTGGTGCTTTTATTATTATTATTATTATTATCATTTTTAACAATGCTTTTGCAAAGTGTCTCTCGCATTGTGTTTGCTCAAAAATGCTCAACAGAATCCAATATTGTCTCTTGAATTGGATCATTTGGATGTAAGAAATACGGCAGAAAGATTCTTATTTTTTTTGATGAAAAGAGCAGGCTGGCTGGCTGGTTGTTTTTCTTATAGCCGAAGACATTTTGTTTTATTCATTTATTGTTGGGTATTCAATGTTTTTTTAAAACACATTTTTAATACTCATTTTTCCTGTATTTAACCCATAGGCACCAGACTTGTGTCTACATGAGCAGGTGTCTTGCACTCCAACAAATTTGTTTTGCACATCATAGCATTTCTTAATCAGTGTCAATGCTACATTCTAAAATATTATTTTCTCTCTAACAGCTGTTTTTTTTTTTTTTACTTTTTTATCCAAATGTATTTTGTTGAAACAAACTGAATTATATGAAACCAAAAGGTTAAAACTAATAAAATCTGAAACAATATGGTTGAATTGCATCATTGAACCTCTACCAAAATGTTCAGTGAAACAGTGAAGGCATGTGGTGTAATGGTTACCATTGTAGAAAATGGACCCAATAAGTTAAAATCCTGTACAAGGCTGTTTGCATTTCACATAGTGCTAATACCCTTGGAAAAGGTATGAATCCAACTATTCATCCTCTTCCTGTGGATAAATAGTAGAGTAAACTGGGCTCTTTAAACTTGGTTAGGCAACCAATCTATGAGAAGCAAAATTCTGAATTCAAACCTGTTAAACTCCTCTTAGAAAATTGTCTTTGTGTCACATCCTACTCATGTGGAATGGTTGGGAAATATATATATATACAGTGAAATATCTTTTGATGGAATGCAGAAATCTTGGCCACACTCAAAGTAAATTCTACAACATAAAAAGCATGAAAGAACTATTTGAAACAATTGATCCTAATAACACAATCAACTTCTTGAAAAAAGACTGTATCCAATCAAGGATGTAGGTCAATAGACCGAAGCCTCACCTACAAATAGATACACTCTTTGATGTCGAAACCTTTAACAGAATTGCTGACTTCAGCAGATAACTACCGAGCCCTTGCAACTATACTGAATACCCAATTACCAACAAAAGTCTCCTCTGAAATACTATTTAAATAACTGCACAGGTAGCAACCACACCAGACAAAGAAGGAATACATTTAAAAAAAAAAGCTTCTTTAGCATAAAATAACACATCAGTTGACATGCCTGTAAAATGCAACCAGCAGGATTTAAAACAGAAACAATATGGTGGAAGCACAGCATAGGTTGTTTTTTGTTTTTTCCTTCATTACAAATTGTCATCTGCATTTTTTTTTTTCATTCATTTATTAACTTTTTCTTTCTTTCTTCACATTCTTTGATTTTCTTAATTATAAATATTAAATCTAGAACATTTTGCCATAGAATGTGATGCATAATGCAAATATATGAAAATAATGGTTGTGTTTCTTTGTACTCTACTCATAAATGAGCCTAGGTAAAAACATAAATTTTCATAAATTTGTAAACAAATAGTTCCACCAGAACGGGGTTCATCTTTCACTGACTTTTAGAAATTTTGAAATACCTGAGCCACCTATAAACCCATGTCTGAGATAGAGCTTGATTGCTATAAAAACATGTTGATTGATTAATTTTAATGGCATATCAAGCTGTCTAGGGTTATTTTGTGCCATGCTGTAAATTGTGAGGGATTGTCAAATTTATTGTTATGTCTTTTTCAAGGAATTTTTTTGACTTTGAAGTTGTCTGTCGTTGTTTGTTACTAAATGGATTGGGAATCATTTTGAATGATAAGTTTATAGAGTAAAGTTCAAGTTATATTTTTTTGTATGATTTTATTTCTTTCTGGAAGGACAAAATGTCATCTATACTGACATTTTAAAATATATCACTCATGTTGTTTGTGCTGTAAAAACGTTGACCAATGACAACAAAATCACCACACATATATAGTTGGTATAATGACTTTTTCTTTCCAGACTTTCTGAAGCCTGGTTTCCATTATCCTATAAACCTGTGTTAGCTTGTTAAATGTTTCTATGACATTGTCTTCAAGTTTGACATAGAATCTTGTTTATTTCTTGTGACACACTTAACCATACACATTTGTAACAATCTGTAGTACCTCACACTAATACTCTCTACTTATCCGAGCTTAACCGTTATTGTTGTTATTGTTTGGTTTAATGGCATATCAACCCTTGTGGTTTATTCAATACCAATCTTATATAAATTCTTGCAGAAGTCAACTCAATAATAAACAGAAATCAATCATTATATACTTATTTAGTCCCAAGCATCGTTATTTAACTTCATCAGGAATGAATCCTAAAAATTCTTCTTCATTTTCATCACTTTCAAACAATCTTGATTTTCTTCATATTCCTTTTTTCTTTTAGAAACGCCTTTGTCATTCATCTTTATCTATAGGCTTATAATAATATATACACTCAAATACATATATGCATTAACACAATTACATACACACACATATGTACATGTATATATTCACACAAACACATACACATATACACTCAAATACGTACATGCACACACACAATCATATAAACACAAATATGTACATAATATATACACACAAACTCATACACACATATACACAAATGCATACACTCACATATGCACACACCTAAATACATACACACAACACATACACATGCATACATACCTATACACAAACACGTACACATATATATGTATGTATGTATGTGTATATATATATATATATATATATATATATATATACACTTGCATACATACATGCATACACATAATTGCATACACACAATCACATATATATGTATGTATATATATACATATATATTTACACACATACATACACATAATTGCTACACACAATCACGTACACATATATTGTATGTATATATATATACAATATATTTACACACATACATACACATAATTTCATATACACACACATACGTACATACATATATACACACAAACACATATTTAAACTCATTCATGTTGTTTCATTTCTTCCTGCTTTCATTCACTTTTATTTTCTTTCATTCTTTTTCCTTTAGTTTCTAATACAGGTACATTCTTTTTTTTTCTTTTCTTTCATTTTCTCCCATCAAATTTCATTTTTACATTTTATTCATTTATTCTCAAATACAATTTTCTCATTTCAAATATAAAATTTTCTTCGTATTCCATCTTTCATCATTTTATTTATTCATTAGCCTATGAGAAAACTTACAAAGGTTTGTGATAAAATCATTTTAGTTTTTTAAAACTTTAATTACATTTGATGCCTAATTATTTGAAGGAATCACATTAATTCTTCTTTCAATTAAAATCTTTTCTAATCCAAAAGTTTATCAAGGAAATATAAATTCTAAAAAAAAAGAAGACATTTTTAAGATTAAGGGGAAAAATTCCAAAATGTTTAATCTCATTAATTAATTTCCTTTTTCAATCAAATAAATTTTTAGAATAGGCAGTAGAACTTTTTTTAAATAATTTTACAATTAAAACTTTGTACAGAACTTCCTCAATTTAATCTGTTTAAATATTAAATGATTCAATTTTATAAAATATCATTTCTTAGTTGAGACAAAGTTGATTAAAAAAAAAAATGAATAATGCACAGAACTTTTAAAAATAATAAGTTCAACAATTAATCAGTTAAAATTTTAGATAATTCAATTTTATTAAATAACATCTCCCACTGAACACAAAGAATTCTTCTTAAAATAATATTACAATTAGAATTTTGAACATAACTTGATTATTTAAGATAAGATTAACCAATTAATTTTGAATTCTAAAATTTAAGTGAATTTTTCTTCTGGTTGCCACTTTGTTGATTTTATCTCTGACTGAATGTATCTATCATCTTTATCCACTGGGTTTACTGTCAGTCAAGGCAATATATTACACATCCCTTTGTAATATATTGCCTTGACTGACAGTAAACCCAGTGGATAAAGATGATAGATACATTCAGTCAGAGATAAAATCAACAAAGTGGCAACCAGAAGAAAAATTCACTTAAATTTTAGAATTCAAAATTAATTGGTTAATCTTATCTTAAATAATCAAGTTATGTTCAAAATTCTAATTGTAATATTATTTTAAGAAGAATTCTTTGTGTTCAGTGGGAGATGTTATTTAATAAAAATTGAATTATCTAAAATTAACTGATTAAATTGATGAACTTATTTTAAAAGTTCTGTGCATTATTCATTTTTTTTTTTTAATCAACTTTGTCTCAACTAAGAAATGATATTTTATAAAATTGAATCATTTAATATTTAAACAGATTAAATTGAGGAAGTTCTGTACAAAGTTTTAATTGTAAAATTATTTTAAAAAGTTCTACTGCCTATTCTAAAAATTTATTTGATTGAAAAAAGGAAATTAATTAATGAGATTAAACATTTTGGAATTTTTCCCCTTAATCTTAAAAATGTCTTCTTTTTTTTAGAATTATATTTCCTTGATAAACTTTTGGATTAGAAAAGATTTTAATTGAAAGAAGAATTAATGTGATTCCTTCAATAATTAGGCATCAAGATGTAATTAAAGTTTTAAAAAGAAACTAAAATGATTTTATCACAAACCTTTGTAAGTTTTCTCATAGGCTAATGAATAAATAAAATGATGAAAGATGGAATACGAAAAAATTTATATTTGAAATGAAGAAATTGTAATTGAGAATAAATGAATAAAATGTAAAAATGAAATGTTGATGGAGAAAATGAAGAAAAGAAAAAAAAGAATGTACCTGTATTAGAAACTAAAGGAAAAAGAATGAAAGAATAAAAGTGAATGAAAGCAGGAAGGAAATGAAACAACATGAATGAGTTTAAATATGTGTTTGTGTGTATATATGTATGTACGTATGTGTGTGTATATGAAATTATGTGTATGTATGTGTGTAAATATATATGTATATATATATACATACATATATATGTGTACGTGATTGTGTGTATGCAATTATGTGTATGTATGTGTGTAAATATATATGTATATATATACATACATATATATGTGATTGTGTGTATGCAATTATGTGTATGCATGTATGTATGCAAGTGTATATATATTAATATATATATATATATATATTATACACATACATACATACATATATATGTGTACGTGTTTGTGTATAGGTATGTATGCATGTGTATGTGTTTGTGTGTATGTATTTAGGTGTGTGCATATGTGAGTGTATGCATTTGTGTATATGTGTGTATGAGTTTGTGTGTATATATTATGTACATATTTGTGTTATAAGATGTGTGTGTGCATGTACGTATTTTGAGTGTATATGTGTATGTGTTTGTGGTGAATATATACATGTACATATGTGTGTGTATGTAATGTGTTTTAATGCATATATGTATTTGAGTGTATATATTATTATAAGCCTATAGATAAAGATGATGACAAAGGCGTTTCTAAAAGAAAAAAGGAATATGAAGAAAATCAAGATTGTTTGAAAGTGATGAAATGAAGAAGAATTTTTAGGATTCATTCCTGATGAAGTTAAATAACGATGCTTGGGACTAAATAAGTATATAATGATTGATTTCTGTTTATTATTGAGTTGACTTCTGCAAGAATTTATATAAGATTGGTATTGAATAAACCACAAGGGTTGATATGCCATTAAACCAACAATAACAAACAATAACGGTTAAGCTCGGATAAGTAGAGAGTATTAGTATGAGGTACTGCAGATTGTTACAAATGTGTATGGTTAAGTGTGTCACAAGAAATAAACAAGATTCTATGTCAAACTTGAAGCAATGTCATAGAAACATTTAACAAGCTAACACAGGTTTATAGATAATGGAAACCAGGCTTCAGAAAGTCTGGAAAGGAAAAGTCATTATACCAACTATATATGTGTGGTGATTTTTGTTGTCATTGGTCAACGTTTTTACAGCACAAACAACATGAGAGATATATTTTAAAATGTCAGTATAGATGAATTTTGTCCTTCCAGAAAGAAATAAAATCATACAAAAAAATATAACTTGAACTTTACTCTATAAACTTATCATTAAAATGATTCCAATTCATTTAGTAACAAACACGACAGACAACTTCAAAAAAAAATTCCTTGAAAAAGACATAACAATAAATTTGACAATCCCTCACAATTTACCGCATGGCACAAAATAACCCTAGACAGCTTGATATGCCATTAAAATTAATCAATCAACATGTTTTATAGCAATCAAGCTCTATCTCAGACATGGGTTTATAGGTGGCTCAGGTATTTCAAAATTTCTAAAAGTCAGTGAAAGATGAACCCCGTTCTGGTGGAACTATCTGTTTACAAATTTATGAAAATTATGTTTTTACCTAGGCTCATTTATGAGTAGAGTACAAAGAAACACAACCATTATTTTCATATATTTGCATTATGCATCACATTCTATGGCAAAATGTTCTAGATTTAATATTTATAATTAAGAAAATCAAAGAATGTGAAGAAAGAAAGAAAAAGTTAATAAATGAATGAAAAAAAAAATGCAGATGACATTTTGTAATGAAGGAAAAACAAAAAACAACCTATGCTGCTGCTTCCACCATATTGTTTCTGTTTTAAATCCTGCTGGTTGCATTTTACAGGCATGTCAACTGATGTGTTATTTTATGCTAAAGAAGCTTTTTTTTAAATGTATTCCTTCTTTGTCTGGTGTGGTTGCTACCTGTGCAGTTATTTAAATAGTATTTCAGAGGAGACTTTTGTTGGTAATTGGGTATTCAGTATAGTTGCAAGGGCTCGGTAGTTATCTGCTGAAGTCAGCAATTCTGTTAAAGGTTTCGACATCAAAGAGTGTATCTATTTGTAGGTGAGGCTTCGGTCTATTGACCTACATCCTTGATTGGATACAGACTTTTTTTCAAGAAGTTGATTGTGTTATTAGGATCAGTTGTTTCAAATAGTTCTTTCATGCTTTTTATGTTGTAGAATTTACTTTGAGTGTGGCCAAGATTTCTGCATTCCATCAAAAGATATTTCACTGTATATATATATTTCCCAACCATTCCACATGAGTAGGATGTGACACAAAGACAATTTTCTAAGAGGAGTTTAACAGGTTTGAATTCAGAATTTTGCTTCTCATAGATTGGTTGCCTCACCAAGTTTAAAGAGCCCAGTTTGTCCTACTATTTATCCACAGGAAGAGGATGAATAGTTGGATTCATACTTTTTCAAGGGTATTAGCACTATGTGAAATGCAAACAGCCTTGTACAGGATTTGAACTTATTGGGTCCATTTTCTACAATGGTAACCATTACACCACATGCCTCTGCTGTTTCACTGAACATTTTGGTAGAGGTTCAATGATGCAATGCAACCATATTGTTTCAGATTTTATTAGTTTTAACCTTTTGTTTCATATAATTCAGTTTGTTTCAACAAAATACATTTGGATAAAAGTTTTAAAAAAAACAGCTGTTAGAGAGAAAATAATATTTTAGAATGTAGCATTGACACTGATTAGAAATGCTATGATGTGCAAAACAATTTGTTGGAGTGCAAGACACCTGCTCATGTAGACACAAGTCTGGTGCCTATGGGTTAAATACAGGAAAAATGAGTATTTAAAAATGTGTTTTAAAAAAAACATTGAATACCCAACAATAAATGAATAAAACAAAATGTCTTCGGCTATAAGAAAAACAACCAGCCAGCCAGCCTGCTCTTTTCATCAAAAAAAATAAGAATCTTTCTGCCGTATTTCTTACATCCAAATGATCCAATTCAAGAGACAATATTGGATTCTGTTGAGCATTTTGAGCAAACACAATGCAAGAGACACTTTGCAAAAGCATTGTTAAAAATGATAATAATAATAATAATAATAAAAGCACCCCTCTTGGAAACATCCATTGTTGAACTACATGCCACATTCTGCTGTCTTCTTTGATGACTGGTCAGGAAGGTCAAGAACGTGGAAGAATGGCCTCTATGCAAAATTAAGTTCTTTCAAGGGAGCACGGACAAGGACAGGGACAAAAGAATTCTTTGGCCCTGGCCATTAGTTGCCAGTGACATCATAAGAAAGATTTTCCTTCAAGAAATTCTAACAAGAAATTCATTGTGACAAGTTGGCAGAGTGCCATCAATCACTTCCCTCTTGTTTGACCAGCAAAAAATAGTGAAGATTTTATAGTTTGGAAATAAAATTGTGATAGAGACAACGATATATAAAGGGGTGGTATTTTATATATAAAGGGGTGGTATTTTATATATAAAATCTTTACAGTCTGGCTTTTCTAACAAACACCAAAAAAATTTATATATATATATAATATACATACATACATACATACATACACTCTGTCTTTAATATGACCTGTTGTTTAGATGGTTAATTATTATTATTATTATTATTTTATTTTCAGTAGCCCCCTATATATATATATATATATATATATATTATATATATTGAAAAGATGAATAGAAGAAAAAACCATATATAAATTTTGGCATTGGATGAAAATTATTATACATCAACATATATTTTGACCAGAATTTGCTTACACATATAGTATTATATTTGAAATTATTCTATATCTAAAATGAAATGATACTATATGTGTAAGCAAATTCTGGTCAAAACTTGTGTCGACATATAAGAAATTTCATCCGGTCTCACAATATATTTTTTTCTTCCATTTATCTTTCAACATATATATAGAATATTTTTAAAAAATCAGACATTGAGTAGCTACATAATTCCCTTGGGATACTTATTTGCTAAACGTTCCCTGCAGGTAGGATGTGTCACAAAGGTCAATTTCTATAGTGGTTGCTTAGTTTTTTAGGCATGTAAAACCATGATGTTATTTTACACTGAAGATGTTTGTTTATTCATTCTTGATGGGTACTCAATTTCTTAAACTCCTTTGAATAGATTGATTTTAACGGCATATAACCAGTATAGGGTTAATTTTTTTATTCAGTAACCCCTTATATATAATATATATATATATATATGAAGTGATCAAAACAATTTGTTTTGAGATGGCCCAGCCGACAATTTTTTGGGGAGATTATGTGCTTAATTAAAGTCATACCTAATTTGAGAATTAATTAGTTATAATAAAATGAATTAGGCGTGCATATCGGTTAAATGTAAGGCGTAAACAAATTGAGAAAAAGTTATCTGTATGTACATTTCATCCTATTAGGCCTCATCAGCAGAGTTATAGACAGGACAGTGCTCCGTGTGTGATTTGAACCGTACCTGCCAGGCTGGCAGGTGGAGATTCGAACCACTACACTCACTGGCTTTCCCAGTTTTTCTCGTTTATTTTAAACAAGTGCAATATACACATCAATTTGAAATAAACGAGAAAACTGGGAAAGCCAGCGAGTGTAGTGGTTAGAATCTGCACCTGCCAGCCTGACAGGTAGCGTTCAAATCACGCACAGAGCGCTGTCCTGTCTATAACTCTGCTGATAAGGCCTAATAGGCTGAAAATGTACATACAAGATTGACT
>CM042156.1:2158786-2353228 GCA_023376005.1 Doryteuthis pealeii
AAAAGAGAGAAAGATACACACTGATAAGACAGCGATATACAAAATATAAAAGTGCTCAATACATTAGTAGAGCACATTTATTAATCATAAAGGTTACATGGTAAAATAACCTAACTCGAGTTTCCCCACCATAAGGATTCTTCAAGGGTTAAATCCACTTGATTAATCAAGATATTGATTAATTGCAGTCGATTTCACGTGTGTATTTTTTTGTGATAAATGGTTTGATTATAGGTCCGCGGTCGAAGAACGCTGGTTTAAAATTCAAAAAAGAGTGGAAGTTGCATTTTTTTCGGTTTTTTTTCATTATTTAAAAAAATTTTTTTTTAATATATATACCCTAATTTAATGCAATGTCTCCTGCAAGGAAAATGACATCTTGCCAATGTTGGATTTACCTAATTGAACTTACCCATTTTGGATTTAATACTGAACTGGATTATGTTATCTTTATTGACTCACTACTTGATAACAATCATTTGGAATGAAAGACTTTTCACAAGTTTATTTTCTGTAGATTGTATTACCATTTAATATCTCACATCATCCAATATCTATAAAGATAGATTGATAGATTGATGTGGGTATACTTGCTTATTAACAAAGTTGTGCAAAGTGTGGTACTAGGTCACTAAGTATTGATTGTAAGATAAACCCAATAACTATGCCAAATCACATCCACATAAAAGTGTGTGTCTATGTGGATGTAATAGTGCGTGTGTATGTGTATGAAATAGAAAGTGGAAGCAGTGAAACTGTGTGGGAAAGAGCGGGGGAGGGGAGTAGTTATGTATGCTCTGCGATTGAACCTGACAAAATTATGAAATTGTCCACTGTTCATGTCAAAGATCAAATTGATTCAATTTAGATTTCTTGCTTTCCCAAATGATTATAGGAATTATAGAAAATTACTGTTTCATGGTCTCAGCTTTTAAAAGTAACTTTTTACAGATGTTATCATAAAAAAATTGGTACAAAGCATTTTTTAATCTTAACACACGTTGCAGATTTGAAGAATATGTAGGGATAATGTTCCTATTATAAAACTGTTCAAACCAACAATAACTAAGCGCTACTCACTGGTGCCCAAAACAGCTGATATTAATGGAACTCAAGAATAGTCCATTCATGTATTTGGGTGATTCTATTCCTTGAGTTCTGATTGGCTGCTTGGTTTATATGATGTTATGGGGCTTCATAAATATTCTGGCATTTTGCAGTAAGATGGCAACAAGGTTAGATCTGTATTAAGTATGGCTCCTTGTTGCTTTGTCTTACCAATTCAACAGTAATTGGAACTTAGTATGTTTATTGTACAACTGTCAGGCAGATTTTAAAAAAAAATTTAATTCTAATTCTATGTTTTTTTTTTTATTGTTTACTTCATCCAATTACGATTAGTAAAGTAATTTTACTTGGTCAAGGTCTAAAAGTATCCTTTTAAAAATTCCAGGTAAATTCTTATTTACAAATATAATATCTCATAGTAAATCATTTCCAATGCATTTTCATAGTAAATCATTTCCAATGCATTTTCATAGTAAATCATTTCCAATGCATTTTTTTTATAGTAAATCATTTGCAATGCATTTCATAGTAAATCATTTCAATGCATTTTCATAGTAAAATCATTTATTTCCAATGCATTTTCATAGTAAATCATTTCGCAATGCATTTTCATAGTAAAATCATTTCCAATGCATTTTCATAGTAAATCATTTCCAAATGCATTTTGTTCATTTCCAATGCATTTTCATAGTAAATCATTTCCAATGCATTTTCATAGTAAATCATTTCTAATGCATTTTCATAGTAATCATTTACAATGCATTTTCATAGTAATCATTTCCAAATGCATTTTCATAGTAAATCATTTCCAATGCATTTTCCATAGTAAATCATTTCCAATGCATTTCATAGTAAAATCATTTCTAATGCATTTTCATAGTAAATCATTTACAATGCATTTTCATAGTAAATCATTTACATGCATTTTCATAGTAAATCATTTGCAATGCATTTTCATAGTAAATCATTTGCAATGTTCATAGTAAATCATTTTGCAATGCATTTTCATAGTAAATCATTTGCAATGCATTTTCATAGTAAATCATTTGCAATGCATTTTCATAGTAAATCATTTTCATAGTAAATCATTTGCAATGCATTTCAATTTCATAGTAAATCATTTGCAATGCATGCATTTTCATAGTAAATCATTTGCAATGCATTTTCATAGTAAATCATTTGCAAATGCATTTTCATAGTAAATCATTTGCAATGCATTTTCATAGTAAAATCATTTGCAATGCATAGTAAATCATTTCGCAATCATTTTCATAGTAAATCATTTCCAATGCATTTTTCATAGTAAATCATTTCCAATGCATTTTCATAAGTAATCATTTCCAATGCATTTTCATAGTAAATCATTTCATCCAATGCTCTGGAGCCAAATAGATCATTGGCAAGCATCTCTTAGTAAAGTTAGCATTGCAATGAGTATCATTGCACCTTATCTAATAAAGTGGTATTAATTCAGAAAAAAATATTTATTTAAAAAAAAATTTATCTTAGTATGTGTGTGAGTGGGTGTATGTGTGTGTGTGTTTTAGATTGTGAAGATAAAGATATGATCTCATTATGAGATAAATTTGATTTACTTTGCAAAATTCAGCAAAAACATCTTAAGCACATAGAAAACATTTAACAGTTTTCTTGTTGTTGACAATTGACGTCTTTCCAGATATCGAGTTTTCTTGTCAAATAAGAAAACTCACTGAATGAGAAACCCTCTAAAATGCAGATTAAACTTGTGAGACGAGTTTAGAATAACAAAATTTTATTTAAAGTTTGAGAAAAATTTCTATCACGCTGTGGAAAAAAATTTATTCAATTTTAAAATAGTGTTAGCCTAGAGAAAGACAACATGTGGCCTTCTAGAACATAACTGCGGCCTTGCATTAACTTGTTGAAAGATGATTAAGATAGTAACCATAATTTTAGAACCAGATATACAAATACAATCTTACAAAACCAATCTAAAAAAAATCAATAAAAGATTGATAAAGTATTTTATTTTTCTTAGATTAGTATATCTTATTAAAATGGAGATTGGTGTCTGTCTGAAACCGAAACTACATCACTGCTTACATCACATTACCTCAGGAATTGCATACGTTTATCCCATGAGTCTTTAATATATAGTGAAAACCTTTAATTGATACGTAGAATAAATTTCATTTATTAACTATGTCTCTATAGAAATCTCAGATTTACCTCAAAACTGCCCATGGAGTGAGTTTAAAATCCTGTAATGTGTATAATATCAATTAAGAAATAAAGGTTTACATAATATATGGTTTCGTTAATTTGGATACTGGCTTTAACAAAACTGGGTTTAATAGATAATTACTTGGTGTTATTGATTTCTAATACTATTATTTTATGCTCCCAATGTATTAAAATCAATCCTATGAATGATTTTACATAGAAACCAATTAAATAAGTGTAATGTTTTTATATGCATTCTTATTTAATTTCGTTAGTCTTTCTAATTCAATATATTTCATTTCATTAAAACTTATGGCCTGAGGGGGCATATTTAGTTTTCATCAAATTTGAACTAAGTTATTTTCTATTAATTTTAACTTTAGATTTTATTGTAAACATACTAAAAACTTATTGAGTGTGATTTCATTATTATTATTAATAGATAAACATTTTTAAATTGGTATGATCTAAGAAGTGTTTCATTGCCTATATAATATATATATATATATATATATTTCAAGCATAATAAATATACAGAATGTAGAACAGGATAAAAAGTTATGATTATGATCCTAAGGTGAGTTAGTATGGAATACTAGCTCAGTTGAGCTAGTAAAAATTCTTATTTCTTATGAGTGTCATTACCTCAGCTAAATAATGGACCATTCCATTTTTATTGTGAAGAAAGAAAAGGAAGAAAAAGAACATGCTATGTAGAAAAAAATATATAAAGAAAGAGAGTAGGGGAAAGATATAGGGGTGAGCGCGCGGAAGTTATAATGCTGATCTGTTTCAATTGAAAATAATGAAATCACGAAACTGATTTTTTATCCAGTTTTACACATGAAATATATTAAATGAAGTCTTAGCGCATATATATATATATATATATATGTCTTCATAGATATATAATAGCTATTATAAAAAAAATCTATTAAATTGTGCAAAATTAATCTCTTCATCTAATAAAATATTTTTATAATGAATAAAAAAATATAAAACAAATCCTCATTAATAATAGATTTCCAAAATATTTAGTAGATGAACAAATTAAACTAATGATTAACAATGAGAAAAAAATAAAATGATAAAAGTTATATTTATGCAAAATATTCATAACTTATTAATTTATTCTATTGTAATCAAATGCATCCGAATTTTAGATTAGATGAAAAAAATACTTAAAACATAATACATAGATATACATCTCCTATAGATAAATAATAATATAATAGAATACAACTTATAATTTTTCTATAAAAAATTTAAAACATTAAATTTAATTGTTAATAATTATTTCCTTCCAAAAAGACAGTGAAAAAAACCCCCACGTTATATCTGAATTTAAATGTCCATTGAGAGAAAATGCATCTCCAACAATAATAAAATGAGTTGGTTATACCAAAACAAAATTATTAAGAAGGCTTAGTTTACACTTATCAGATTCTAGCTCCATATGTCAACATTTCAAAAAACATGACTGTCCTACTACAACATATAGAAACATTTTAGTTAATATTTCTCTGAATTTCTGAGATGAAGCTTGATAATTAGAATTACCATAAACAATTGGACACATAACATAGTGGATAAAGGTGTTAGGTTAAGACAGTTCTAAGTGACAGTTATCTCTAGGGTGCAGGTTCAATCCTGGTCAAGGGCGACAGTAACATAGAATAATTAACACAGCTTAAGACCTGTACTCCAGCTATGGTCAGCAGAATCAGAGCAGGATAGCCCAGTGGACTGAATAAAGGGTTGAGTTCAAAGTTCCATGATGGCTCCTGATTAAGACAAGAAGGTTCCCAAGTTCGAAAGGAAGGTTCCCTAGTCCGACAAGAAATACCTGAAGAAGGCCTGAGGGCACAACGGCCGAAATGTAAAGATGAGGACAATAGTCCGAACAATCCAAATAATTCTAACATTTTAGTTGAATATACAAACATACTTTATACTGACAATAATATCAAAATATTAAAAATCCTTGAAGCTCTGTAGATAAAATTTAGACTATCCGCTATTAATAGAATTAACTTTGAAACTAGTGATGATATTCTAAAATGCTTAAAAATAGATAGATGGACCAATTTTTATTCTAAATCCAATTTTCCTAGCTTATTAGAAATATTTTAAAAAATAAACTAGCACCTTTATTTAACTGCATCTTAGCCGACAAAAACAAAACAATAGTTTAGTCTTGATAATGGTTTGGAAAAGAACTGAAAGAACTTTGTTTACCAAAAAATAACTCTTTTGGACAACTGATTAACAACTGTCAAGATGATAACATGAACAAATTTTTTTAGTAAATTTGAAAGAAAAAAAAAAGAAAAAAATCAAAACAATAACGATTCTATTATTTTCCACCAAATTTGGTTGAATACACACACACACATATATATATATATATATATAAATATATTGACCTTTCAAAGTGAATTCTTAAGAAAGACTAAATATTTCTTTAATTTTAGTAAGAAAACTTATAATTATGATTTCTATTACATTTGAACATTATATAATATGATTAAAGATAATAATGCATTTAAATCTTCTGATGTTATAAGAAAAGTTCATATAATTCAGAATGCATTGATTTAGTCAAGAATTGAAAGTTACAAGGAAATTTGGCTGTTGTTTCATTACTTACACTTTGTCATTAAATCTCAAGTTGGATACCTTTAACCGAAAGCTTTATGCATTAATACTCTTTGCCCAAAGCCTTGTGTATTAATGATCTTACTCCAATTCTTGTGCAGTGATGCCTTTACTCTAAAGCCATACGTATCAATTCCCTTACCTATCAGTGCCCTTAGCCTAATACATTTTTATATCAGTAGCCTTCCCTCCTGACCTGTCTCTCAAAGCTTTAGCTTACAGACATTGTAGTGTTACCTTGAATTATTATTATTATTATTATTATTATGTGAGTTGTCACACCATTACCAGCTTGCAGCCTTTATTAGAGTAAGTGACAGCAAGTCTCCTTATTTGTTCTGGACCATTCTCAGTATTCTAGCTGTTGGACTATATGTGGTACAAGGTTTATGAGAAATCACCTCTTTTATTTATCAACATTCCCAAATAGCAGCAGCAGCAGGCATTTCCGTTAAAATGGACCAATCAGAAACGAGCCCAGAAAAGCATTTGAGCATTTAATGTCTTTTGCAACTGGATTCTTTGCTACAAGGAGCTACACTCTTGTTTTATCTTGGATTTCAAAGAATACAACAAACATTTCAACTACTGAGGCTACACTCTTTTTGACCATTGGATTTATTAATAGGAGACCTAAACACTTAAAATGGTGACCAGTATCATAACAGATAAATACTCCAACTGAAAAGAATGGTGAAAATTTGAGATACAAAATAAAAAAGTAATTGCTATTTAATAAAAAGTGTCAAACATTTGACAAGTCTTGTAGCATAATATTATTTTTTATACTCCTCTCTTTATTTTGACAAAAAATAACTCAGCATAAATGCCAATACATTACCAGTGAATCATCAAATCATCAAATGGCTTACCTGCAAAAGAAAAGAAAGAAGGAAAATTTAGTTTTGTCATCAAAATTAAACAATCATTGTAGATGATAATTCTTAATTCAAATGAAATGCTTTAGAATATGTAAGCTTGATATTCCAAGTTCAAGACATTAATAATATAAGACAATATTGGGTTACTTTGCGATAGGCAAGATATCTCACTGGTTTCCCTCTCACCAAACACCAATATTAGCTTAATTATATCCTTGATATATTAACAATGAATAAACAGAAAGGAAGACAATATATGCTCATTTACACATACAGACACATTTAATATATGCATAATTTACATATAAGTAGTGTTGAAAAGAATTCACTAACATGTTCCAACGGATAAAAATATGCACATATTGTTCTATGAACAAACAGTATCTGAAAGGGCTACAAAATGGTAAAAAAGAAGCTTATTTGAGATTGATGAACAGTAAAATGTTTATGGCCAGGCAGAAGACATTCTACTGTTGAAAGAACAGTGGCAAAAGAGGATGAGAATAGATTTCTAGGATTGTCATGTGACAGTCACCTTGCAAGCCAATGGACACATCCCTTTGTAATATATTGCCTTGACTGACAGTAAACCCAGTGGATAAAGATGATAGATACATTCAGTCAGAGATAAAATCAACAAAGTGGCAACCAGAAGAAAAATTCACTTAAATTTTAGAATTCAAAATTAATTGGTTAATCTTATCTTAAATAATCAAGTTATGTTCAAATTCTAATTGTAATATTATTTTAAGAAGAATTCTTTGTGTTCAGTGGGAGATGTTTAATAAAATTGAATTATCTAAAATTTTAACTGATTAAATTGATGAACTTATTTTTAAAAGTTCTGTGCATTATTCATTTTTTTTTTTTTAATCAACTTTGTCTCAACTAAGAAATGATATTTTATAAAATTGAATCATTTAATATTTAAACAGATTAAATTGAGGAAGTTCTGTACAAAGTTTTAATTGTAAAATTATTTTAAAAAAGTTCTACTGCCTATTCTAAAAATTTATTTGATTGAAAAAGGAAATTAATTAATGAGATTAAACATTTTGGAATTTTTCCCCTTAATCTTAAAAATGTCTTCTTTTTTTTTAGAATTATATTTCCTTGATAAACTTTTGGATTAGAAAAGATTTTAATTGAAAGAAGAATTAATGTGATTCCTTCAAATAATTAGGCATCAAGATGTAATTAAAGTTTTTAAAAAGAAACTAAAATGATTTTATCACAAACCTTTGTAAGTTTTCTCATAGGCTAATGAATAAATAAAATGATGAAAGATGGAATACGAAGAAAATTTATATTTGAAATGAAGAAAATTGTATTTGAGAATAAATGAATAAAATGTAAAAATGAAATGTTGATGGGAGAAAATGAAAGAAAAGAAAAAAAAAAGAATGTACCTGTATTAGAAACTAAAGGAAAAAGAATGAAAGAAAATAAAAGTGAATGAAAGCAGGAAGGAAAATGAAACAACATGAATGAGTTTAAATATGTGTTTGTGTGTATATATGTATGTACGTATGTGTGTGTATATGAAATTATGTGTATGTATGTGTGTAAATATATATGTATATATATATACATACATATATATGTGTACGTGATTGTGTGTATGCAATTATGTGTATGTATGTGTGTAAATATATATGTATATATATACATACATATATATGTGATTGTGTGTATGCAATTATGTGTATGCATGTATGTATGCAAGTGTATATATATATATATATATATATATATATATATATACACATACATACATACATATATATGTGTACGTGTTTGTGTATAGGTATGTATGCATGTGTATGTGTTTGTGTGTATGTATTTAGGTGTGTGCATATGTGAGTGTATGCATTTGTGTATGTGTGTATGAGTTTGTGTGTATATATTATGTACATATTTGTGTTTATATGATTGTGTGTGTGCATGTACGTATTTGAGTGTATATGTGTATGTGTTTGTGTGAATATATACATGTACATATGTGTGTGTATGTAATTGTGTTAATGCATATATGTATTTGAGTGTATATATTATTATAAGCCTATAGATAAAGATGAATGACAAAGGCGTTTCTAAAGAAAAAAGGAATATGAAGAAAATCAAGATTGTTGAAAGTGATGAAAATGAAGAAGAATTTTTAGGATTCATTCCTGATGAAGTTAAATAACGATGCTTGGGACTAAATAAGTATATAATGATTGATTTCTGTTTATTATTGAGTTGACTTCTGCAAGAATTTATATAAGATTGGTATTGAATAAACCACAAGGGTTGATATGCCATTAAACCAAACAATAACAACAATAACGGTTAAGCTCGGATAAGTAGAGAGTATTAGTATGAGGTACTGCAGATTGTTACAAATGTGTATGGTTAAGTGTGTCACAAGAAATAAACAAGATTCTATGTCAAACTTGAAGACAATGTCATAGAAACATTTAACAAGCTAACACAGGTTTATAGGATAATGGAAACCAGGCTTCAGAAAGTCTGGAAAGGAAAAGTCATTATACCAACTATATATGTGTGGTGATTTTGTTGTCATTGGTCAACGTTTTTACAGCACAAACAACATGAGAGATATATTTTAAAATGTCAGTATAGATGACATTTTGTCCTTCCAGAAAGAAATAAAATCATACAAAAAAATATAACTTGAACTTTACTCTATAAACTTATCATTCAAAATGATTCCCAATTCATTTAGTAACAAACAACGACAGACAACTTCAAAAAAAAATTCCTTGAAAAAGACATAACAATAAATTTGACAATCCCTCACAATTTACCGCATGGCACAAAATAACCCTAGACAGCTTGATATGCCATTAAAATTAATCAATCAACATGTTTTTATAGCAATCAAGCTCTATCTCAGACATGGGTTTATAGGTGGCTCAGGTATTTCAAAATTTCTAAAAGTCAGTGAAAGATGAACCCCGTTCTGGTGGAACTATCTGTTTACAAATTTATGAAAATTTATGTTTTTACCTAGGCTCATTTATGAGTAGAGTACAAAGAAACACAACCATTATTTTCATATATTTGCATTATGCATCACATTCTATGGCAAAATGTTCTAGATTTAATATTTATAATTAAGAAAATCAAAGAATGTGAAGAAAGAAAGAAAAAGTTAATAAATGAATGAAAAAAAAAATGCAGATGACAATTTGTAATGAAGGAAAAAACAAAAAAACAACCTATGCTGTGCTTCCACCATATTGTTTCTGTTTTAAATCCTGCTGGTTGCATTTTACAGGCATGTCAACTGATGTGTTATTTTATGCTAAAAGAAGCTTTTTTTTTAAATGTATTCCTTCTTTGTCTGGTGTGGTTGCTACCTGTGCAGTTATTTAAATAGTATTTCAGAGGAGACTTTTGTTGGTAATTGGGTATTCAGTATAGTTGCAAGGGCTCGGTAGTTATCTGCTGAAGTCAGCAATTCTGTTAAAGGTTTCGACATCAAAGAGTGTATCTATTTGTAGGTGAGGCTTCGGTCTATTGACCTACATCCTTGATTGGATACAGACTTTTTTTCAAGAAGTTGATTGTGTTATTAGGATCAGTTGTTTCAAATAGTTCTTTCATGCTTTTTATGTTGTAGAATTTACTTTGAGTGTGGCCAAGATTTCTGCATTCCATCAAAAGATATTTCACTGTATATATATATTTCCCAACCATTCCACATGAGTAGGATGTGACACAAAGACAATTTTCTAAGAGGAGTTTAACAGGTTTGAATTCAGAATTTTGCTTCTCATAGATTGGTTGCCTCACCAAGTTTAAAGAGCCCAGTTTGTCCTACTATTTATCCACAGGAAGAGGATGAATAGTTGGATTCATACTTTTTCAAGGGTATTAGCACTATGTGAAATGCAAACAGCCTTGTACAGGATTTGAACTTATTGGGTCCATTTTCTACAATGGTAACCATTACACCACATGCCTCTGCTGTTTCACTGAACATTTTGGTAGAGGTTCAATGATGCAATGCAACCATATTGTTTCAGATTTTATTAGTTTTAACCTTTTGGTTTCATATAATTCAGTTTGTTTCAACAAAATACATTTGGATAAAAAGTTTTTAAAAAAAACAGCTGTTAGAGAGAAAATAATATTTTAGAATGTAGCATTGACACTGATTAAGAAATGCTATGATGTGCAAAACAAATTTGTTGGAGTGCAAGACACCTGCTCATGTAGACACAAGTCTGGTGCCTATGGGTTAAATACAGGAAAAATGAGTATTAAAAATGTGTTTTAAAAAAACATTGAATACCCAACAATAAATGAATAAAACAAAATGTCTTCGGCTATAAGAAAAACAACCAGCCAGCCAGCCTGCTCTTTTCATCAAAAAAAATAAGAATCTTTCTGCCGTATTTCTTACATCCAAATGATCCAATTCAAGAGACAATATTGGATTCTGTTGAGCATTTTTGAGCAAACACAATGCAAGAGACACTTTGCAAAAGCATTGTTAAAAATGATAATAATAATAATAATAATAAAAGCACCCCTCTTGGAAACATCCATTGTTGAACTACATGCCACATTCTGCTGTCTTCTTTGATGACTGGTCAGGAGGTCAAGAACGTGGAAGAATGGCCTCTATGCAAAATTAAGTTCTTTCAAGGGAGCACGGACCAAGGACAGGGACAAAAGAATTCTTTGGCCCTGGCCATTAGTTGCCAGTGACATCATAAGAAAGATTTTCCTTCAAGAAATTCTACAAGAAAATTCATTGTGACAAGTTGGCAGAGTGCCATCAATCACTTCCCTCTTGTTTGACCAGCAAAAATAGTGAAGATTTTATAGTTTGGAAATAAAATTGTGATAGAGACAACGATATATAAAGGGGTGGTATTTTATATATAAAGGGGTGGTATTTTATATATAAAATCTTTACAGTCTGGCTTTTCTAACAAACACCAAAAAAATTTATATATATATATATATACATACATACATACATACATACACTCTGTCTTTATGATGACCTGTTGTTTAGATGGTTAATTTTTTATTATTATTATTATTATTTTATTTTCAGTAGCCCCTATATATATATATATATATATATATATATATAATATTGAAAAGATGAATAGAAGAAAACATATATAAATTTTGGCATTGGATGAAAATTATTATACATCAACATATATTTTGACCAGAATTTGCTTACACATATAGTATTTATATTTGAATTATTCTATATCTAAAATGAAAATGATACTATATGTGTAAGCAAATTCTGGTCAAAACTTGTGTCGACATATAAGAAATTTCATCCGTCTCACAATATATTTTTTTCTTCCATTTATCTTTTCAACATATATATAAATATTTTTAAAAAATCAGACATTGAGTAGCTACATAATTCCTTGGGATACTTATTTGCTAAACGTTCCCTGCAGGTAGGATGTGTCACAAGGTCAATTTCTATAGTGGTTGCTTAGTTTTTATGGCATGTAAACCCATGATGTTATTTTACACTGAAGATGTTTGTTTTATTCATTCTTGATGGGTACTCAATTTCTTAAACTCCTTTGAATAGATTGATTTTAACGGCATATAACCAGTATAGGGTTAATTTTTTTATTCAGTAACCCCTTATATATATATATATATATATATATATGAAGTGATCAAACAATTTGTTTTGAGATGGCGCCAGCCGACAATTTTTTTGGGGAGATTATGTGCTTAATTAAAGTCATACCTAATTTGAGAATTAATTAGTTATAATAAAAATGAATTAGGCGTGCATATCGGTTAAATGTAAGGCGTAAACAAATTGAGAAAAAGTTATCTCTGTATGTACATTTCATCCTATTAGGCTCATCAGCAGAGTTATAGACAGGACAGTGCTCCGTGTGTGATTTGAACCGTACCTGCCAGGCTGGCAGGTGGAGATTCGAACCACTACACTCACTGGCTTTCCCAGTTTTTCTCGTTTATTTTAAACAAGTGCAATATACACATCAATTTGAAATAAACGAGAAAAACTGGGAAAGCCAGCGAGTGTAGTGGTTAGAATCTGCACCTGCCAGCCTGACAGGTAGCGTTCAAATCACGCACAGAGCGCTGTCCTGTCTATAACTCTGCTGATAAGGCCTAATAGGCTGAAATGTACATACAGAGATTGACTTTTTCTCGATTTGTTTATGCCTTACATTTAAACCGATATGCACGCCTAATTCATTTAATTATAATTAATTAATTTACAAATTAGGTATGACTTTAATTAAGCACAATCTCCCCCCCCCAAAAAATATATATATATATATATATATATATTAATATATATATATAAATTGGCTGCTGAAAAGTTCTTGTATCAACGAAGAATGGGAATAACTTTATATTGAATTTTTAAAAGATGAACAACATGAGAGAAATATTTAATAATGTCAATGTAGATGATATTTCATCCTTCCAGAAAGAAATAAAATTAAACCAAAAAATATAATGAATTTTTATTTTTACCTATAAACTTATTCCTAAAAAAATTCCCAATCTTTTTACCAACAAAAACTGCAGACAACTGTCTAAAATAAAGAAAAATCCTTAAAAAAAATAATGAATCTGACTTCCTCCACAATGTATTGCTTGACATAAAATAACCCTGGATAGGTTGATATGCCATTAAAGATCAATCAATTTATTTTTCAAGGATTAAAGAAACTTGACAATGATATGCCATATGTGTTGAAATATGGAATGACATTAATTTCTCCATTTTAATGGCATGTCAACCTGTCTTGTGTTATTCTATACCGAGAGATTAGGCAATTGCATTTAAGTCTTAGAATCTATGTTTTTAGGCCTAACTGATCTTTCCTGATCATCAAAGTTCTGGGAATTCAAGCAAAATTTCTTGAACCATCTGGTTACTGTATTGAGATCAACTGCGTTTTCACCTTTCACACAAAAGAATTGTTGTTGTGTTCTGTAGCCCAGATTAAACTCATAAAGCATAATACATATTTTAATTGTCGGTGCTGATATTGATATTTGCTTTGATTTATTTCACACAGGGTGTTGGCTTATCTGATTTTTTTTCAATACATTATAGAAAATACATAAAGAAATAAATGAAAAAACATATTCGTTTAGGCAACATACTATATTTAATTATAATTAACAGAGAATTTTCTAAGATAATTCATCAATATTTTACGAAATGCAATTTATAAGAAAAAAAAAAATATATATATATATCGATGTAAATGTAATTAGTAACTCAATATTAGTAATTGTTCAATATAAAGATTTGGTTAGAATAATCTACTGGTGAAATTTTAATAATGCAGAAGAAATTCAATTACTTAAATAATTTATCCAAATAGTTTCTTAGAAATATTCTACTCATAAAAAAGATAATTTTGAAACAGATTTTTAACCCCAAAATATACTATGGATTACACTCTGGTGGGTTGGTTGGATTTTACGGCATGTCAATTCCCATTGGACTATTTTATGCTGAAGACATTTTATTTTATTCATTCTTGATGGTACACAATTTTTTAGGCATATTTCTTTAAATTCGTTCTTTTTTTCTATTTAACCGATAATTGGAACCCTAACAGGTAGCACCACTCCAGGCCAGAGAGGACCTAGGAGTAATAGTGAAAGAGGTGCTCCAGAGCTCCAGAACTGTAACTGTACCATTAGATAGGACCTTAAGACCCTCAGCCACCACCTTCTATCACATATATTATGGCTTACCATAAGGGCAATAGGGTTGGGATACTCATATAGGTGCTAGGGTTTGATGTGACCAGTCGATTGATCAGAGGGGTTTCTCCAATCACCCATCTATAAGTAAGGGCAAAAAAAAAAATGAATTGCATGTCATGAACTGCTCAGCTACTAGGATTCCATCATTAAGCTTTACGGGTTGGCCTACAGGTGGCTCGATTGGAGGAAGGTCTTACCCCTCTGGAGAGGTGCAGTCAGTGTGTTCTAAAGCCTCAGCTAGCAGGGCTACACTCTGCTATGAGTGTAGCCTCTCACTCACTGGTCACATATATATTTAGCAACCTGTGGGCTACCTTTTGTATGGCAACCAATCTAGGAGAAGAGAAACTCTACTTAAAATTGACTATGTGTCACATCCTGTTCGTGTGATAAGACCAATGTAAGAGAGTGAATAAAAGATGTTCTTTTAGATGTTCTTTCCTTGTGTAAGTGTCAAGCAAATGTCATAAGCGTCAAAACGTTGTGCCAACATTTCTATGTTTTATCTTTCTTTAAGATTTTATTTTAATTCCTATGAGACGCTATTAAAGATCATATTCAAATGAAAGTTGGCGAGCAGAGAGAGAGAGAGAGAGAAGGAAAGAAAGGGAGAGAGAGAGAGAGAAGAAGGAAAGAAGGAGAGAGAGAGAGAGAGAAGGAAGAAAAGAAAGAGAGAGAGAGAGAAGGAAGAAAGAAAGGAGAGAGAGAGAGAAGGAAGGAAAGAAAGGGAGAGAGAGAGAGAGAGAAGGAAGGAAGAGAGAGAGAGAGAAGGAAGGAAAGAGAGAGAGAGAGAATATGTTTGAGAAAGAAAGAAAACATAGATGTCAAAGATGGGGAAGTAGTTTTTTGGAGAGAGAGAGAGAAGGAAAGGGAGAAAGAGAGAGAGAGAGAGAGAGAGAGAGAGGTAAAAGAAATATGAGAGAGAGAGAGAGAGAGAAATATGAATAGAGAGATAGAGAGAGATAACTAAGTGTTTGTAAAGTAAGAATCATAAGTGAGAGAAAAGATAAAGGAAAGACTTGTAAATAGAAAGAAAACTGTAGAAGAATTATTAGCTAATGTTTGTGTTTTAGAGAGAGAGAGAGAGAAGAGAGAGAGAGAGAGAGAGAGAGAGAGAGAGAGAGAGAGAGAGGGGGGCGAGCGGGAGAAGGCCAACAGACTAAACGAGCGAGGAAGAAGGAACTTCTGTCAGTAAATAAATGTGAGAGAATACACATTAGGAAGTATATGAAAGTCTCTTTGTTTTACACAAAGTGGATATTAAATCAAATATTCAGTCATTTCTGAGTACAGTGAAAGTTATGCAACAATTATATTCAAGTTACTACATCTTCAGCCTGAAGACACCTGTGGTACAATGGTTATCATCATAGCAAATAGACATGGCGACACGAGTTCAAATCCTGGATGAGACTGGTTTCATTTCACATAGCATTAATACCTTTGGGAAAGGTATGCATCCAATTATTCTACCTCCAGCTATAGTAGGGAAGACTGGATTCTCTAACCATGGTATGTCAACTGGTCTAGGAGAAGGAAAACTCTGAATTCAAAGCTGTTACTCTACTTTAAAATTGACCTTGTGCCACATCCAGCACTTGTGGAGGGGTTGGGTAAAGAAAGAAAACTGAATTCTCCATTGTTAAAATCTGCTTAAAAATGACCTTGTGCCACATCCTGCTCTTGTGGATGGATTGGTAAATACATGCATATTCAGTCATAGATGATATTTTTCTTTTCTTTTTCTTCTTTTTATTTTGTGCCTGAGAACTACAAAGAAGCCAAATAAATTAGTTCTGCAGAAAAAAAGGGAATATCATTTATAGTATGGATTCCGGTATTCTATGAAGTTCTAAAATGAGTCGTTGGGGTGGCCTAAAGTCGGTATCAGCCAGACAGCTAGACCAAGGCGACTGTTTTTAGCGTCTGAGGCGTCAGGGATCTATGCGGTAAAGTTGGAGAGGGCCAGTATCGAACCAGGAAGCTTGCGGTTTCCAGCCGAACACTCTACCGACTGAGCTAAACCCAGAAAATGAAAAAGATTTTTTTCAAGGATATATGAATGCCTAAATGAGTTAGACGTTAGGATTCTTAAAACTTCTTATTAAATTACAATTATTAGTAGCATTAAAATTCTAGTATAGTTCTCATCAGATATAACAAGATTATTATCATCGGATCAGTGTAGTATCTGTGCACTCTTCCAAGTTACAAAGTGCTGCTTCCTTGCACTCGAGGATCTGGGGAGTGCAGAGTACTCCTTCATCGCCATTACTCCCAGGTCGACTCTGACCCAGAGTGGTAGTACCTGTTAGGGTCCCATTTATGGATTGAATAGAAAAAAACTTTAAAAAAATGTGTTAAAAATTGAGTTTAAAAAAGTGTTTGCAAAACTCAAACATGAAGAGAAAAAAAGGTCTTCGACATAAAAATGGCCATTTACCTCCCATCTTACAAACCATTCAAGAAAGATGAGCAAGACATGCTGGGCATAGTGGGTGAAGTAAGGAGAAACTCATAAGCGAAATTCTATTGATTCTTACGTATGGATACACTAGTATTGGCTGACCAATATAGTACCTAAATAATGAGAATGGAATCATGTTTTTCTTATAAATAATGTCTGACGAAACCTCTGGAGAGAAAACAAGATCTCATGGGACTTATTAATTCAACCTAACAATTGCTAATAACTCTGTTCACTTTTTAAAAATAACCCAACAACGGTTGGTATCCCGTAAAACCTAACTAACCAACCTTTATACATACACATAAAACACACATGGAGATCACTGATGAAAATGGAAATGGACTCGAATTCAAATCCTGGATGGAGACTGTTTATCTTTATCAAAGAATGAGATTGGTTTCACATTCTATACCAAATTTTTTACTATTTTTACAATATTTTTTATCACGTTGTCATGTTTTTTTTTTATTCAATTGTTCTTTTTGTTTCTTTATTGGTACAAGCAGCAAGCTGTTATTTTTGTTTTCTATTCTTTCTTTTTATTGTATAACCATGTTTTTCATACATCACCATTTTGGCCTACGTTTGTTTTTTTCTTTTTCCATTGGGTCTGCCCAGGTTTTTTTCTGTCTCAGTGGTGTTCACTGACACAATCTGCCGTATAAACTATTCTGCATTTTTATTGTTCATTTGATACAAAACATCTCTCTCTCTCTCTCTCTGTATCTGTGTCTCACTCTCTCTCTGCAATCATTTCTATTTTCCAAGAATTTTATCTTAAAATTACTCAGACAAAAGCGAATTTATAAAACTTACAAAACGATATAGCCCTTTATAATATACCATATGACGCTGAAACACAAGTTCTCACACAATCACCGAGGTTAAGCAGCATATAGCCTGGTCAGTACGTGGATTGGTGACGCTTGGGAATGCTAGGTGCTGTAAGAAATTAGATATGGACGGTTTAGCTCAGTCGGTAGAACATCCACCTAGGAACCACAAGGTTCCAGGTTTTGAATACCGATACTCAGCAAATGATTAGCACAGCTTGGATCTGTGTGGTAAAGTGGGGAGCTGATGGTATGTGTGATGCTCCATCTCAGATGTAAAAAAAATTCCTAAGTCTAGCACTAGAGAATAGGAGATAGACTTCCTTGCTGTGTGGCTAATACCGACAATAGGCAACTCACACGAATTTACTTTTTATAACTTACTAATTCAAAGCACTAATTTCACTCACTTTATTCTAGTTAATTTTAAGTTTTCAAATTAAAGATGGAAAAAGCAAATTCAGTTGTAGTGGATCAGCGAGACTAGCTTGCTAACCATTACACCATGATATGATGTCTTACCTTTGCTAAAGGTAATAGTCTTAAAGTGAATGTAATAACTTGACTGGAGTTTGAACTCGCTCACTATGATGTAATAGTCAAGCACGTTAACTATTAACCCAGAAGGACTTACCTGTCCTCGACGGGAGTCCAGTGTGCTTCGGCCATTGGATCAGGTTAAGTAATAAATAATAGCGTCGATCCCAGGGGGTCATCCCCCAGGCATTACCTGCCCCCTTGGGGGCAGGGCTGGGTTTATTGCCCAGCGCCTGAGGCTCCCGCCTTGAGGGGGAATGCCGTGTTCTTTCCTACCCATCAGCTTCGGCTTGTGGGTGGGCCCACGTTAAAACGAGGCCTTGTGCCCAGCCCATACAAGTGGGGTATGAGGCAAATACCCTTACCCTGTTTGATATTTGCACCAAATTGAAAAATCAAACCAATACTTGAAAGTCGCTAGTTCAAACCTTGGTCGAAGTTTCTGCAGAAAGTGGAAATAACTAAAAAGGCAAATTAACTGTTGACATGTGGATTAAATAAAAGGTTCAGTTCTAAATTCCCTAATCGTTATTGATTACAACAAAAGATGAAGAAGGCCTAAATAGGTATTATCATCAAAAGATTATATTAACATAATGGATCTATGGAAATCTTTTCAGGCTTTCCAGCTAACAACCTGCTGCTTTTTTTATGATAATGTGATGAATGAACGTGAATTTACACACTTTAATAAAAACAAAAAAATAAGTCAAAGGCTGACTTACAGAAAGACGACGCTAAAGCATTTCGGTTTTAATCAAACCATCAACGGGGCTCAACTTGGTTAATAATTATAAATCATGTGAAAGGAAATTGGTTGAAAAACAATCAAAAGCTTGTGAGCCTTAGTTGATGATTTGAATAAACCGAAACGCTATAGCGTCAAGTTTCTGTAAGTCAAAACTTTGACTTATTTTCTGTTTTTTTCAAAAACTTTACAACTTAATTACATTTGTCAAATTTTATATCCATTTTTCTTCATAAAATTTAATAAGCAAATAAAACAATCTTTTTCTTTGAGAATAAAACCGTTATGTCAGATTTTAAACTAAATCCAAAATTGGGGAATGCAGATGTCATGATTAAGATTAGAATTTATCAGTTTGATTTTTTTTAGGTACGCATACACACACATTAATATATATATATATATATATATATATTATATAAGTGAAGAATGTTTCATGACTACTTAAGTTATAACTAAATTCTTAATAATATGCATAAACTGAATGAAAATGTAAAAATGCCATCAATGAAGTCTCCTTTTGCACCCCCCCCAATAAAAAACTATTTCCTGATCTCATTGCTACATGCAAAAATGATTGTATATGACAACTGACAGTATCTGTATAGCGGTTGGGGTGGAGCCTGAATCAGCAGAATACTTGCCAAAAAATCAGTGTTGCTGTTAAAAAAGGTTATGGCCACTGGTCGGTGGTCAGCAAATGGAATCCTCCACAAACAAATCCTGGCAAAACCATCAATAGCAGACAAGTGTCCAAGAAATCAACAAAATAAACCAAAAACTACAAAAATTACATTAAACATTAGTTAATCGAAAATAACACATTCTTTTCCAGGACGATGCCCGGACCAAATCTCTTACAATGAACTTGGCGACTAAAATTCTACTTCAGCCAGCTTATTCCCAAGACTGACTACCATCTTTTCAAACATCTTAATACTTTCCACAAGAAGTCTTCGACAATCAAGCAGACGCTCAAGATGCTTCCAAAAAAATTCATTGGTTCCAGGATTTCACAATTCTGTACAACTGGTTTGTTTGGATTCTACGGCATGTCAACCCTTGTTGGGTTACTTTTAGGCCAGAGACGTTTTGTTTTATTCATGCTTGATGGGTATTCTCAATTTTTAAACACATTTTTCTATTTAACCATAGGTGGGACACTAATAAGGTACTACCATCGAGGTCATAGTGGACCAAGGAGAAATGGACAATAAAGGGTACATACACCCCGGAGCTCTAAAATTAGAACTTCACCATAAGATGCAGTTTAACGTCATATCCAGGATACTCGTACAACTGAAATAAATAGACTTATATGATAAAGCAAACATTCTTCAAGCTCTAGTCATGTCGGTGCTAATGTACGGCTGCACTTGGACTCTAACAAAGTGGTTATTAAAAATCTAGATGGTAGTGACAAAAGAATGCTGCATGCTGTCTTGAACCAATGTTGAAGCAGTACCCCCGGAGAAAAATCAGCTGTATGACCACTTTCCCCCTATCACAACAAATCATTCAGTAAGATGAATAAGCATGATGGACACTGCTGGAGAAACAACAACAAATTTTTGTGACGTTTCCCTTTGGAGCCTTACACATAGATATGGCCAGTGTAGGCAAACCAGAAAAAATGTACATCAATCAACTCTGTAAGGATTTGGATGCTGCATGGTGGACGTTTTTGGTAGATGACCAATAGAGAGAAGAAAGATCATGAATATCTGTGCTGCCAGCTGATAATGATTATTGGTAAGAATATGTTCATTCTAATGGCTCTTATTTTGATTAAAAAGATTCAGAGATATTCTACTTTTAAAAAACTAATTATTTTTGCACCACCAAATATATAAACTTGTTAGGCATTAAATTGAAAATTTGTATACAGGGTATTTCAGAAAAATTGGTATCATTTCATATTTAATAACTTGACCAATCCTCATTCAATGAGAGAGAACAAATTAACTGTGGGTGTGAGAAACAACTCAAAATTTTAATGTTTTATATTTTTTCTTTTTCGGCTATAAAATGTCATTCGCTGGAAATGAAAAACGCGGCGTTGAGTATTAAACATAAAATGTGTAGTTGCTTCTACACAAGCTGTTAAAATTTGAGTTGATTTAAACTTGAATTAGTCAAGATAATTTAGATTGCAAAATGATATCATCTTTCTGAAAACACTCAAATGTACATCTCAAATGAATAATATTCTTAAAAACACCATATAAGACACTATTAAAATGCCACAAATAACATTGGAATCCCCTTTCAAAACACATTTAAACAGTCGACGAGTTTGTTAAATAAACCAAAACCGCTGTAGAATCAACTTAATAAACATCACCCGTCGATGAAACTTGTGTTTTTTTTTTCAAACCTTCGTCGACTTTTAAATTGTGTTTGAAAGGGGAATTCCAATGTTATTGGCTTTTTTAATAGGTGTCTTATATGGTGTTTTAAGAAATATTAATATCATTTGAGATGTACATTTGAGTGTTTCAAAAGATTGATATCATTTTTGCAAATCTAATATCTTGACTAATCAAGTTTAAAATCAACTCAAATTTTAACAGCGTTTGTGTAGAAGCAACTACATGCATTTTATGTTTAATACTTGCAACGCCGTTTTCTCATTTCCAGCGAATTGACATTTTTATAGCCGAAAAGAAAATATAAAACATAAAATTTTGAGTTGTTCTACACCACGTTAATTTTTGTCTCTCTCATTTGAAATGAGGATTGGTCAAGTATATTAATTAGAAATGATACGCAAATTTTTCTGAATACCTGTATACAAATTTTTCAAATTTAATGCTAACAAGTTTATATATTGGTTGGTGCAAAAAATTAGTTTTTAAAAGTAGAATATCTCTGAATCTTTTAATCAAAATAGGCCATTAGAAATGACAATTCTTACCAAATAATCATTATCGCTGGCAGCAACAGATTATTCATGACTCTTTTCTCTCTCTTTGGTCATCTACCAAAACGTCCCATGCACATCCAAATCCTTACAGAGTTGATTGATGTACATTTCTCTCTCTGGTTTTGCCTACACTGGCAATATCTATGTGTAAGGCTTCCAAAGGAAACGTCAACAAAAATTTGTTGTTTGTTTCTCCAGCAGTGTCCCATCATGTCTTATTCATCTTACTTGAATGATTTGTTATAGGGGGAAAGTGGTCATAACAGCTGATTTTTCTCCGGGGTACTGCTTTCCAACATTGGTTCAAGAACGATGCAAGCAATTCTTTTGTCACTACCATCTAGATTTTTATATAACCCTTTGTATAGAGTCCAAAGTGCAGCACCGTACATTAGCACCGACCATGACTGGCTTGGACAGAATGTTTGCTTTATCATATAAGTCTATTTATTTCAGTTGTACGAGTATCCTGGATATGAAACGTTAAACTGCATCTTAAATGGTGAAGTCAAAATTTTAGAGCTCCGGGGTGATGTACCCCTTATTGTCCATTTCTCCTTGGTCCACTATGGACCTCGAGTGGTAGTAACCTAATAGTGTCCCTATGGTTAAATAGAAAAAATGTGTTTAAATTTGAGAATACCCATCAAGCATGAATAAAACAAAACGTCTCTGGCCTAAAAAAGTAACCCAACAAGGGTTTGACATGCGTAGAATCCAACAAACCAAGTTGTACAGAATGTGATCCTGGAACCAATGAATTTTTTGGGAAGCATATTGAAGCGTCTGCTTGATTGTCGAAAACTTTTTCTTGTGGAAAGTATTAAATGTTTGAAAAGATGGTAGTCAGTCTTGGGAATAAATGCCTGGCTGAAGTAGAATTTTAGTCGCCAAGTTCATTTGTAAGAGATTTGGTCCGGCATCGTCTGGAAAAGAATTGGTTATTTCGATTAACTAATGTTTAATGTTTAATTTTGTTAGTTTTTTTGTTTTTTGTTGATTTCTTGGAGACACTTGTCTGCTATGATGGTTTTGGCCAGGATTTGTGTGGAGGATTCCATTTTGCTGCCAAACGACCATGGCCAATAACCTTTTTTTAACAGCACCTGATTTTGGCAAGTATTCTGCGCTGATTCAGCTCACCCAACCGCTAACAGAAACTGTCATTGTCATATACAATCATTTTTTTGCATGTACAATGAGAATCAGGAAATAGTTTTTTTATTGGGGGGTGGCAAAAGGAGACTTTCATGATGGCAATTTTTTACATTTTCATTCAGTTTATTGCATTATTATTTAAAGATTTAGTTAATAACTTAAGTAGTCTGAAAATTCTTCCACTTATAATATATATATATATTATAATATATATATACATGTGTGTGTTATGCGTACCTAAAAAAATCAACTGATAAATTCTAATCTTAATCATGACATCTGCATTCCCCAATTTTGGGATTAGTTTAAAATCTGACATAAACGGTTTATTCTCAAAGAAAAGATGTTTTTATTTGCTTATTAAAATTTATGAAGAAAATGGATATAAAATTTGACAATGTAATTAATATGTAAAGTTTTTGAAAAAAAAACAGAAAAATAAGTCAAAGTTTGACTTACAGAAAACTTGACGCTATAGCGTTTCGGTTTTATTCAAATCAAATCAAAACTAAAGGCTCACAACTTTTGATTGTTTTCAAACCAATTTCCTTTCACATGATTATAAATTATTAACCAAGTTGAAGCCCCCGTTTGATGGTTTGATTAAAACCGAAATGCTTTAGCGTCTGTCTTTCTGTAAGTCAGCCTTGACTTATTTTTGTTTTTATAAAGTGTGTAAAATTCAACGTTCATTCATCACATTATCATAAAAAAAAAGCAGCAGGTTGGTTTAGCTGGGAAAGCCTGAACAGATTTTCCTAGATCCATTATGTTAATATAATCTTTTGATATAATACCTAAAATTTAGGCCTTCTTCATCTTTTGTTGTAATCATAAGATTAGGAATTTAGAACTGAACCTTTTATTTGAATCCACATGTCAACAGTTAAATTTTGCCTTTTTAGTATTTTCCACTTTCTGCAGAAACTTCGACAAGGTTTGAACTAAGCGACTTTCAAGTATGGTTTGATTTTTCAATTTGGTGCAAATTCAAACAAGGGTAAGGGTTTTGCCTCATACCCCACTTGTATGGGCTGGCAAAGGCCTCGTTTTAACGTGCCCACAAAGCCGAACTGATGGTAAGGAAAGAACCACGCTTCCCCTCAAAGGCGGGAGCCTCAGGCGCTGGGCAATAAACCCAGCCCTGCCCAAGGGGGCAGGTAATCCTGGGGATGACCCCTGGATCGACGCTAATATTTATTACTTAACCTGAATCCAATGGCCGAAGCACACTGGACTCCCTCGAGGACAGGTAAGTCCTTCTGGGTTAATAGTTTTAACGTGCTTAGCTATTACATCATAGTGAGCGAGTTCAACTCCGTCAAGTTATTAACATTCACTTAAAGACTATTACCTTTTAGCAAGGTAAGAATCAATATCATGGTGTAATGGTTAGCAAGCTAGTCTCGCTGATCCCACTACAACTGAATTTTGCTTTTTCCATCTTTAATTTTGACTTTAAATTAACTAGAATAAAAGTGAGTGAAATTAGTGCTTTAATTAGTAGTTATAAAAAAGTAAATTCGTGTGAGTTGCCTATGTCGTATTAGCCACACGCCAAGGAAGTCTATCTCCTATCTCTAAGTGCTAACTTAGGAATTTTTTTTAATCTGAGATGGAGCATCAACACATACCATCAGCTCCCCACTTTAACCAACACAGATCCCAAGCTGTGCTAATCATTTGCTGAGTATCGGTATCAAACTGGACCTTGTTGTTCCTAGGTGGATGTTCTACGACTGAGCTAAACCGTCCATATCTAATTTCTTACAGCACCTAGCATCCAAGGCGTCACCAATCCACGTACTGACCAGGCTATATGCTTGCTTAACCTCGGTGATTGTGTGAGAACTGTGTTTTCACGTCATATGGTATAACTTATAAACGGGCTATTATCGTTTTGTAGTTTTATAAAATTCGCTTTTTGGTCTGAGTAATTTTTAAGATAAAATTCTTGAAAATAGAAATGATTGCAGAGAGAGAGTGAGACAGCAGATACAGAGAGAGATAGAGAGAGATGTTTTGTATCAAAATGAACAATAAAAATGCGAATAGTTTATACGGCAGATTGGTTCAAGTGAACATCCCCACTGAGACAGAAAAACCTGGCAGACCGCAATGGAAAAAGAAAAAAACAAACGTAGGCCAAAATGTGATGTATGAAACATGGTTATACAATAAAAAAGAAAGAATAGAAAAAAAATAACAGCTTGCTGCTTGTACAATAAAGAACAGAAAGAACAATTGAATAAAAAAAAAAACATGAAACAAACGTGATAAAAAATATTGTAAAATAGTAAAATTTGGTATAGAATGTGAAACCATCTCATTCTTTGTAAAGATAAAACAGTCCTCCATCCAGGGATTTGAATTCGAGTCCATTTCCCTTTTCATCAGTGAATCTCCATGTGTGTTTTATGTGTATGTATAAAGGTTGGTTAAGTTTAGGTTTTACCGAGGATACCAACCGTGTTGGTTATTTTTAAAAAAAAGTGAAACAGAGTTATAGCAATTGTTAAGGTTGAATTAATAAGTCCATGAGATTCTTGTTTTTCTCTCCAGAGTTTCGTCAGACATTATTATAAGAAAAACATGATTCCATTCTCATTATTTAGGTACATATTTGGTCAGCCAAATACTAGTGTATCCAACGTAAGAATCAATAGAATAATTCGCTATGAGTTTCTTCCTTACTTCACCCACTATGCCCAGCATGTCTTGCTCATCTTCTGAATGGTTTTGTAAGGATGGGAGGTAAATGGCCATTTTTTTATGTCGAAGACCTTTTTTTTCTTCTCATGTTTGAGTTTTGCAAACACTTTTTTTAAACTCAAATTTTAACAACATTTTTTTAAAGTTTTTTTCTATCAATCCATAAATGGACCCTACAGGTACTAACCACTCTCGGGTCAGAGTCGACCTGGGAGGTAATGGCGATGAAGGAGTACTTCTGGCACTCCCCAGATCCTCGAGTGCAAGGAGCAGCACTTTGTAACTGGAAGAGTGCCACAGATACTACACCTGAATCCGATGAATAATAATCTTGTTATATCTGGATGAAACTATACTAGAAATTTTAATGCTACTAATAATTGTAATTTAAATAAGAAGTTTTAAGAATCCTAACGTCTAATCATTTAGTGCAATTCATAATCCTTGGAAAAAATCTTTTTTCATTTTCTGGTTTAGCTCAGTCGGTAGAGTGTTCCGGCTGGAAACCGCAAGCTTCCCTGGTCGATACTGGCCCTCTCCACTTTACGATAGATCCCTGACGCTCAGACGCTAAAACAGTCGCCTTGGTCTAGCTGTCTGGCTGATACCGACTTTAAGGCCACCCCAACGACTCATTTTAGAATTCATAGATAGCCGAATCCATACTATAAATGATATTCCTTTTTTTCTGCAGAACTAATTTATTTGGCTTCTTGTAGTTTCTCAGGCCAAAAAAAGAAGAAAAAGAAAAGAAAAATATCATCTATGACTGAAATATGCAGTGTATACCAAATCCATCCACAAGAGCAGGATGTGGCACAAGGTCCATTTTTTAAGCAGATTTTAACAAATGGAGAATTTCAGTTTTCTTTCTTTACCCAACCCCCCACAAGTGCTGGTATGTGCAACAAGGTCAATTTTTAAAGTAGAGAACAGCTTTGAAATTCAGAAGTTTCCTTCTCCTAGACCAGTTGAACATACCATGGTTAAGAGATCCATCTTCTACTATAGCTGGAGGTAGAATAATTGGATGCATACCTTTCCAAAAGGTATAATGCTTGTGTAAAATGTATAACCAAGTCTCATCCAGGATTTGACCTCGTGTCGCCATGTCTATTGCTATGATAATAATCCATGTCCACAGGTGTCTTCAGGCTGAAAGATGTAGTAATCTTGAATATAATTGTTGCCATAACTTTCACTGTACCAAGAAATGACTGAATATTTTGATTAATATCCACTTTGTGTAAAACAAAGAGACTTTCATATACTTCCTAATGTGTATTCTCTCACATTTATTTAGCTGACAGAAAGTTCTTCTTCCTCCTCGTTAGTCTGTTTTGGCCTCCTCCCGCTAGCCCCCCCTCTCTCTCTCTCTCTCTCTCTCTCTCTCTCTCTCTTCTCTCTCTCTCTCTCTCTCTCTCTAAACACAAACATTAGGCTAATAATTCTTCTACAGTTTTCTTTCCTAATTTACAAAGTCTTTCCTTTATCTTTTTCTCTCACTTAATGATTCTTACTTTAACAAACACTTAGTTATCTCTCCTCTAATCTCTCTATCATATTTCTCTCTCTCTCCTCCTCTCATATTCTTTTACTCGTCTCTCTCTCCTCTTCTCCTCTCTCTCTTTCTCCGCTTTCCTTCTCTCTTCTTTCTCCAAAAAACTACTTCCCATCTTTGACATCTATGTTTCTCTTTATTTCTCAAACATATTCTCTCTCTCTCTCTTTCCTTCCTTCTCTCTCTCTCTCTTTCCTTCCTTCTCTCTCTCTCTCTCTCCCTTCTTTCCTTCCTTCTCTCTCTCCCCTTTCTTTCCTTCCTTCTCTCTCTTCTCTCCCTTTCTTCCTTCCTTCTCTCTCTCTCTCTCTCCCTTCTTTCCTTCCTCTCTCTCTCTCTCTCCTTTCTTTCCTTCTCTCTCTCCTTCTCTCTCTGCTCGCCCACTTTCCCAATTTGAATATGGATCTTTAATAGCGTCTCATAAGGATTAAATAAAATCTTAAAAGAAAGATAAACATAGAAATGTTAGGCACAACGTTTGACGGGCTTATGACATTCTTGATTGACACTTACCACAAGAAAGAACATCTAAAAAGAACATCTTTTATTCACTCTCTTACATTGGTCTTATCACACGAAACAGGATGTGACACATAGTCAATTTTTAAGTAGAAGTTTCTCTTCTCCTAGATTGGTTGCCATACAAAAGGTACCCAGCAGGTTGCTAAATATATATGTGACCAGTGAGGAGAGGCTACACTCATAGCAGAGTGTAGCCCTGCTAGGCTGAGCTTTAAGAAACACAACTGACTGCACCTCTCCAGAGGGGTAAGACCTTCCTCCAATCGAGCCACATGTAGGCCAACCCGTAAAGCTTAATGTGGAATCCTAGTAGCTGAGCAGTTCATTACATGCAATTTCATTTTTTTTTTTGCCCTACTTATAGATGGGTGGATTGGAGAAACTCTGATCAATCGACTGGTCACATCAAACCCTGCACCTATATGAGTATCCCAACCTATTGCCCTATGGTAAGCCATAATAATATGTGATTAGAAGGTTGGTGCTGAGGGTCTTAAGTCCTATCTAATGGTAACAGGTTACAGTTCTGGAGCTATGGAGCACCTCTTTCACTATACTCTAGGTCCTCTCTTGGCCTGGAGTGGTGCTATCCCCCCTGTTAGGGTTTATTATCGGGTTAAATAGAAAAAAAGAACGAATTTAAAGAAATATGCCTAAAAAATTGTGTACCATCAAGATGAATAAAATAAAATGCTTCAGCATAAAATAGTCCCAATGGAAATTGGACATGCCGTAAAATCGCAACCAACCAACCAGAGTGGTAACCATAGTAATATTTTGGGTTAAAATCTGTTTCAAAATTATCTTTTTTTATGAGTAGAAAATATTTCTAAGAAACATTTGGATAAATTATTTAAGTAATTGAATTCTTCTGCATTATTAAAATTCCACAGTAGATTATTCTAAACCAAATCTTTATATTGAACAATTACTAAATATTGAGTACTAATTACATTTAATCGATATAATATATATAATTTTTTTTCTTATAAATTCATTTCGTAAAATATGATGAATTATCTAGAAAATTCTCTGTTAATATAACATTAAATATAGTTAATGTTGCCTAAACGAATATGTTTTTTCATTTATTTCTTATGTATTTTCTATTAATGTATTGAAAAAAAAATCAGATAAGCCAACACCATGTGTGAAATCAATCAAAGCAAAATATCAATATCAGCACCGACAATTAATATGTATTATGCTTTATGAGTTTAATCTGGGCTACAGAACACAACAACAAAATTCTTTTGTGTGAAAGGTGAAAAGCAGTGATCTCATAACAGTAACCAGATGGTTCAAGAAATTGCTTGATCCCAGAACTTTGATGATCAGGAAAGATCATTTAAGGCCCTAAAAACAAGATTCTAAGAACTTAAATGCAATTGCCTATCTCTCGGTATAGAATTAACACAAAAGGTTACATGCATTAAAATGGAGAAATTAATGTCATTCCATATTTCCCACATATGGCATATCATTGTCAAGTTTCTTTTAATCCTTGAAAAATAAATTGATTGATCTTTAATGGCATAATCCAACCTATCCAGGTTATTTATGTCAAGCAATACATTGTGGAGGAGTCAGATTCATTATTTTTTTTTAAGGATTTTCTTTATTTTAAGACAGTTGTCTGCAGTTTTTGTTGGTAAAAAGATGGATTTTTTTTAAGAATAAGTTTATAGGTAAAAATAAATTCATTATATTTATTTTGGTTTTAATTTTATTTCTTTCTGGAAGGATGAATATCATCTACATTGACATTATTAAATATTTCCTCTCAATGTTGTCACCTTTTAAAAATGTTCAATATAAAGTTATCCCATTCTTCGTTTGATACAAGAACTTTTCAGCATCCGGCCAATTTTATTATATATTATTATATAATATACTATTATATATATATATATTTTTTGGGGGGGAGATTGTGCTTAATTAAAGTCCATACCTAATTTGTAAATTAATTAATTAATAATTAATGAATTAAGCGTGCATATCGGTTTAAAATGTAAGGGCATAAACAAATCGAGAAAAAGTCAATCTCTCTGTATGTACATTTCAGCCTATAGGCCTTCAGCAGAGTTTTATGAAACAGGACAGCGCTCTGTGCGTGATTTGAACGCTACCTGTCAGGCTGGCAGTGCAGATTCTAACCACTACACTCCGCTGGCTTTCCCAGTTTTTCTCGTTAAATTTCAAATTGATGTGTATATTGCACTTGTTTAAAATAAACGCAAAAACGGGAAAGCAGTGAGTGTAGTGGTTCGAATCTCCAACCTGCCAGCCTGGCAGTTCGGTTTCAAAATCACACACGGGCACTGTCTGTCTATAAACTCTGCTGATGAGGCCCTAATAGGATGAAATGTACATACAAGATAACTTTTTC
This sequence comes from Doryteuthis pealeii, assembly GCA_023376005.1. Lineage (NCBI taxonomy): Eukaryota > Metazoa > Mollusca > Cephalopoda > Myopsida > Loliginidae > Doryteuthis > Doryteuthis pealeii. The sequence continues at coordinate 2,189,222 of CM042156.1, forward strand.
TGCAATTTGGTTTACGCCTTACATTAAAACCGATATGCACCCTAATTCATTTTATTATAACTAATTAATTCTCAAATTAGGTATGACTTTAATTAAGCAACATAATCTCCAACAAAAAATTGTCGGCTGGCGCCATCTCAAACAATTGTTTGATCACTTCATATATATATATAGTATATATATATTATAAGGGGTTACTGAATAAAAAAATTAACCCTATACGTTATTGCCGTTAAAATCAATCTAATTCAAAGGAGTTTAAGAAAAATTGAGTAACCATCAAGAATGAATAAAACAAACATCTTCGTGTAAAATAACATCATGGGTTTACATGCCATAATAAACTAACAACCACTATAGAAATTGACGCTTGGTGACCATCCTACCTTGCAGGGAACGTTTAGCAAATAAGTATCCCAAGGAATTATGTAGCTACTCAATGTCTGATTTTTTAAAAAATATTTAATATAATATTTGAAAAGTAAATGGAAGAAAAAAAATATATTTGTGAGACGGATGAAAATTTTCTTATATGTCGACACAAGTTTTGACCAGAAATTTGCCTTACACATATAGTATCATTTCATTTAGAATAAATAATTCAAATATAATACAATATGTGTAAGCAAATTCTGGTCAAAATATATGTTGATGTATAATAATTTTCATCCAATGCCAAAATTTATTATGTTTTTCCTTCTATCATCTTTTCAATATATATATATTATATATATATATATATAATATATAGGGGGCTACTGAAATAAATAATAATAATAATAATGAATTTAACCTCTAAACAGGTATCAATAAAGCAGAAGTGTATGTATGTATGGTATGTATGTATATATATTATATATAATTTTTTTTGGTGTTTTGTTAGAAAAGCCAGACCTGTAAAGATTTATATATAAAATACCACCCCTTTATATATAAATACCACCCCTTTTATATCGTTGTCTCTATCAGCAATTTTATTTCCACTATAAAATCTTCACTATTTTTGTGGTAAAACAAGAGGGAAGTGATTGATGGGCACTCTGCCATTGTCACAATGAATTTTCTTGTAGAATTTCTTGAAGGAATAAATCTTTCTTATGATGTCACTGGCAACTAATGGCCCAGGCCAAAGAATTCTTTTTGTCCTGTCCCTTGGTCTCCGTGCTCCCTTGAAAGAACTTAATTTTGCAAAAAAAAAAAAAAAAAAAAAAAAAAAAAAAAAAGTAGAGCCATTCTTCCACGTTCTTGACCTCCTGACCAGTCATCAAGAAGACAGCAGAATGTGGCAATGTAGTTCAACAATGGATGTTTCCAAGAGGGTGTTTTATTATTATTATTTATTATTTCATTTTTAAAACAATGCTTTTGCAAAGTGTCTCTTGCATTGTGTTTGCTCAAAAATGCTCAACAGAATCCATATTGTCTCTTGAATTGGATCATTTTGGATGTAAGAAATACGGCAGAAAGATTCCTTATTTTTTTGATGAAAAAGAGCAGAGCCTGGCTGGCTGGTTGTTTTCTTATAGCCGAAGACATTTTGTTTTATTCATTTATTGTTGGGTATTCAATGTTTTTTAAAAAACATTTTTTAATACTCCATTTTTCCTGTATTTAACCATAGGCACCAGCTTGTGTCTACATGAGCAGGTGTCTTGCACTCAACAAATTTGTTTTGCACATCATAGCATTTCTTAATCAGTGTCAATGCTACATTCTAAAATATTATTTTCTCTCTAACAGCTGTTTTTTTTAAAACTTTTTATCCAAAATGTATTTTGTTGAAACAAACTGAATTATATGACCAAGGTTAAAACTAATAAAATCTGAAACAATATGGTTTGCATTGCATCAATTGAACCTCTACCAAAATGTTCAGTGAAACAGCAGAGGCATGTGGTGTAATGGTTACCATTGTAGAAAATGGACCCAAATAAGTTCAACCTGTACAAGGCTGTTTGCATTTCACATAGTGCTAATAACCCTTGAAAAAGTATGAATCCAACTATTCATCCTCTTCCTGTGGGATAAATAGTAGGACAAACTGGCTCTTTAAACTTGGTGAGGCAACCAATCTATGAGAAGCAAAATTCTGAATTCAAACCTGTTAAACTCCTCTTAGAAAAATTGTCTTTGTGTCACAATCTACTCATGTGGAATGGTTGGGAAATATATATATACAGTGAAATATCTTTTGATGGAATGCAGAAATCTTGGCCACACTCAAAGTAAATTCTACAACATAAAAAGCATGAAAGAACTATTTGAAACAACTGATCCTAATAACACAATCAACTTCTTGAAAAAAGTCTGTATCCAATCAAGGATGTAGGTCATAGACCGAAGCCTCACTACAAATAGATACACTCTTTGATGTCGAAACCTTTAACAGAATTGCTGACTTCAGCAGATAACTACCGAGCCCTTGCAACTATACTGAATACCCAATTACCAACAAAGTCTCCTCTGAATACTATTTAATAACTGCACAGGTAGCAACCACACCAGACAAAGAAGGAATACATTTAAAAAAAGCTTCTTTAGCATAAAATAACACACAGTTGACATGCCTGTAAAATGCAACCAGCAGGATTTAAAACAGAAACAATATGGTGGAAGCACAGCATAGGTTGTTTTTTGTTTTTCCTTCATTACAAATTGTCATCTGCATTTTTTTTTTCATTCATATTATTAACTTTTTCTTTCTTTCTTCACATTCTTTGATTTTCTTAATTATAAATATTAAAATCTAGAACATTTTGCCATAGAATGTGATGCATAATGCAAATATAATGAAAATAATGGTTTGTGTTTCTTTGTACTCTACTCATAAATGAGCCTAGGTAAAACATAAATTTTCATAAATTTGTAAACAGATAGTTCCACAGAACGGGTTCATCTTTCACTGACTTTTAGAAATTTTGAAATAACTGAGCCACCTATAAACCCATGTCTGAGATAGAGCTTGATTGCTATAAAAACATGTTGATTGATTAATTTTAATGGCATATCAAGCTGTCTAGGGTTATTTGTGCCATGCGGTAAATTGTGAGGGATTGTCAAATTTATTTGTTATGTCTTTTTCAAGGAATTTTTTTTGAAGTTGTCTGTCGTTGTTTGTTACTAAATGAATTGGGAATCATTTTGAATGATAATTTATTAGGTAAAGTTCAAGTTATATTTTTTTGTATGATTTTATTTCTTTCTGGAAGGAACAAAATGTCATCTATACTGACATTTTAAAATATATCTCTCATGTTTGTTTGTGCTGTAAAAACGTTGACCAATGACAACAAAATCACCACACATATATAGTTGGTATAATGACTTTTCCTTTCAGACTTTCTGAAGCCTGGTTTCCATTATCCTATAAACCTGTGTTAGCTTGTTAAATGTTTCTATGACATTGTCTTCAAGTTTGACATAGAATCTTGTTATTTCTGTGACACACTTAACCATACACATTTGTAACAATCTGCAGTACCTCATACTAATACTCTCTACTTATCCGAGCTTAACCGTTATTGTTGTTATTGTTTGGTTAATGGCATTCAACCCTTGTGGTTTATTCAATACCAATCTATATAAATTCTTGCAGAAGTCAACTCATAATAAACAGAAATCAATCTTATATACTTATTTAGTCCCAAGCATCGTTATTTAACTTCATCAGGAATGAATCCTAAAAATTCTTCTTCATTTTCATCACTTTCAAACAATCTTGATTTTCTTCATATTCCTTTTTCTTTTAGAAACGCCTTTGTCATTCATCTTTATCTATAGGCTTATAATAATATATACACTCAAATACATATATGCATTAACACAATTACATACACACACATATGTACATGTATATATTCACACAAACACATACACATATACACTCAAATACGTACATGCACACACACAATCATATAAAACAAATATGTACATAATATATACACACAACTCATACACACATATACACAAATGCATACACTCACATATGCACACACCTAAATACATACACACAAACACATACACATGCATACATACCTATACACAAACACGTACACATATATATGTATGTATGTGTGTTATATATATATAATATATATTATATATATATACACTTGCATACATACATGCATACACATAATTGCATACACACAATCACATATATATGTATGTATATATATACATATAATATTTACACACATACATACACATAATTGCATACACACAATCACGTACACATATATATGTATGTATATATATATACATATATATTTACACACATACATACACATAATTTCATACACACACATACGTACATATATACACACAAACACATATTTAAACTCATTCATGTTGTTTCATTTTCCTTCCTGCTTTCATTCACTTTTATTTTCTTCATTCTTTTTCCTTTAGTTTCTAATACGGTACATTCTTTTTTTTTTCTTTTCTTTCATTTTCTCCCATCAACATTTCATTTTTACATTTTATTCATTTATTCTCAAATACAATTTTCTTCATTTCAAATATAAATTTTCTTCGTATTCCATCTTTCATCATTTTATTTATTCATTAGCCTATGAGAAAACTTACAAAGGTTTGTGATAAAATCATTTTAGTTTCTTTTTAAAAACTTTAATTACATCTTGATGCCTAATTATTTGAAGGAATCACATTAATTCTTCTTTCAATTAAAATCTTTTCTAATCCAAAAGTTTATCAAGGAAATATAATTCTAAAAAAAAAGAAGACATTTTTAAGATTAAGGGGAAAAAATTCCAAAATGTTTAATCTCATTAATTAATTTCCTTTTTCAATCAAATATTTTTAGAATAGGCAGTAGAACTTTTTTAAAATAATTTTACAATTAAAACTTTGTACAGAACTTCCTCAATTTAATCTGTTTAAATATTAAATGATTCAATTTTATAAAATATCATTTCTTAGTTGAGACAAAGTTGATTAAAAAAAAAAAATGAATAATGCACAGAACTTTTAAAAATAAGTTCATCAATTTAATCAGTTAAAATTTTAGATAATTCAATTTTATTAAATAACATCTCCCACTGAACACAAAGAATTCTTCTTAAAATAATATTACAATTAGAATTTTGAACATAACTTGATTATTTAAGATAAGATTAACCAATTAATTTTGAATTCTAAAATTTAAGTGAATTTTTCTTCTGGTTGCCACTTTGTTGATTTTATCTCTGACTGAATGTATCTATCATCTTTATCCACTGGGTTTACTGTCAGTCAAGGCAATATATTACAAAGGGATGTGTCCATTGGCTTGCAAGGTGACTGTCACATGACAATCCTAGAAATCTATTCTCATCCTCTTTTTGCCACTGTTCTTTCAACAGTAGAATGTCTTCTGCCTGGCCATAAACATTTTACTGTTCATCAATCTCAAATAAGCTTCTTTTTTACCATTTTGTAGCCCTTTCAGATACTGTTTGTTCATAGAACAATATGTGCATATTTTTATCCGTTGGAACATGTTAGTGAATTCTTTTCAACACTACTTATATGTAAATTATGCATATTAAATGTGTCTGTATGTGTAAATGAGCATATATTGTCTTCCTTTCTGTTTATTCATTGTTAATATATCAAGGATATAATTAAGCTAATATTGGTGTTTGGTGAGAGGGAAACCAGTGAGATATCTTGCCTATCGCAAAGTAACCCAATATTGTCTTATATTATTAATGTCTTGTTGGAATATCAAGCTTACATATTCTAAGCATTTCATTTGAATTAAGAATTATCATCTACAATGATTGTTTAATTTTGATGACTAAATTTTCCTTCTTTCTTTTCTTTTGCAGGTAAGCCATTTGATGATTTGATGATTCACTGGTAATGTATTGGCATTTATGCTGAGTTTATTTTTGTCAAAATAAGAGAGGAGTATAAAAATAATATTATGCTACAAGACTTGTCAAATGTTTGACACTTTTTATTAAATAGCAATTACTTTTTTATTTTGTATCTCAAATTTTCACCATTCTTTTCAGTTGGAGTATTTATCTGTTATGATACTGGTCACCATTTTAAGTGTTTAGGTCTCCTATTAATAAATCCAATGGTCAAAAAGAGTGTAGCCTCAGTAGTTGAAATGTTTGTTGTATTCTTTGAAATCCAAGATAAACAAGAGTGTAGCTCCTTGTAGCAAAGAATCCAGTTGCAAAAGACATTAAATGCTCAAATGCTTTTCTGGGCTCGTTTCTGATTGGTCCATTTTAACGGAAATGCCTGCTGCTGCTGCTATTTGGGAATGTTGATAAATAAAAGAGGTGATTTCTCATAAACCTTGTACCACATATAGTCCAACAGCTAGAATACTGAGAATGGTCCAGAACAAATAAGGAGACTTGCTGTCACTTACTCTAATAAAGGCTGCAAGCTGGTAATGGTGTGACAACTCACATAATAATAATAATAATAATAATAATTCAAGGTAACACTACAATGTCTGTAAGCTAAAGCTTTGAGAGACAGGTCAGGAGGGAAGGCTACTGATATAAAATGTATTAGGCTAAGGGCACTGATAGGTAAGGGAATTGATACGTATGGCTTTAGAGTAAAGGCATCACTGCACAAGAATTGGGAGTAAGATCATTAATACACAAGGCTTTGGGCAAAGAGTATTAATGCATAAAGCTTTCGGTTAAAGGTATCCAACTTGAGATTTAATGACAAAGTGTAAGTAATGAAACAACAGCCAAATTTCCTTGTAACTTTCAATTCTTGACTAAATCAATGCATTCTGAATTATATGAACTTTTCTTATAACATCAGAAGATTTAAATGCATTATTATCTTTAATCATATTATATAATGTTCAAATGTAATAGAAATCATAATTATAAGTTTTCTTACTAAAATTAAAGAAATATTTAGTCTTTCTTAAGAATTCACTTTGAAAGGTCAATATATATATATATGTGTGTGTGTTCAACCAAATATGGTGGAAAATAATAGAATTGTTATTGTTTTGATTTTTTTCTTTTTTTTTTCTTTCAAATTTACTAAAAAAAATTTGTTCATGTTATCATCTTGACAGTTGTTAATCAGTTGTCCAAAAGAGTTATTTTTGGTAAACAAAGTACTTTCAGTTCTTTTCCAAACCATTATCAAGACTAAACTATTGTTTTGTTTTTGTCGCTAAGATGCAGTTAAATAAAGGTGCTAGTTTATTTTTTAAATATTTCTAATAAGCTAGGAAAATTGGATTTAGAATAAAAATTGGTCCATCTATCTATTTTAAGCATTTTAGAATATCATCACTAGTTTCAAAGTTAATTCTATTAATAGCGGATAGTCTAAATTTTATCTACAGAGCTTCAAGGATTTTTTAATATTTTGATATTATTGTCAGTATAAAGTATGTTTGTATTATCAACTAAAATGTTAGAATTATTTGGATTGTTCGGACTATTGTCCTCATCTTTACATTTCGGCCGTTGTGCCCTCAGGCCTTCTTCAGGTATTTCTTGTCGGACTAGGGAACCTTCCTTTCGAACTTGGGAACCTTCTTGTCTTAATCAGGAGCCATCATGGAACTTTGAACTCAACCCTTTATTCAGTCCACTGGGCTATCCTGCTCTGATTCTGCTGACCATAGCTGGAGTACAGGTCTTAAGCTGTGTTAATTATTCTATGTTACTGTCGCCCTTGACCAGGATTGAACCTGCACCCTAGAGATAACTGTCACTTAGAACTGTCTTAACCTAACACCTTTATCCACTATGTTATGTGTCCAATTGTTTATGGTAATTCTAATTATCAAGCTTCATCTCAGAAATTCAGAGAAATATTAACTAAAATGTTTCTATATGTTGTAGTAGGACAGTCATGTTTTTTGAAATGTTGACATATGGAGCTAGAATCTGATAAGTGTAAACTAAGCCTTCTTAATAATTTTGTTTTGGTATAACCAACTCATTTTATTATTGTTGGAGATGCATTCTCTCAATGGACATTTAAATTCAGATATAACGTGGGGGTTTTTTTTCACTGTCTTTTTGGAAGGGAAATAATTATTAACAATTAAATTTAATGTTTTAAATTTTTTATAGAAAATTATAAGTTGTATTCTATTATTATTATTATTATCTATAGGAGATGTATATCTATGTATTATGTTTTAAGTATTTTTTCATCTAATCTAAAATTCGGATGCATTTGATTACAATAGAATAAATTAATAAGTTATGAATATTTTGCATAATATAACTTTTATCATTTATTTTTTTCTCATTGTTAATCATTAGTTTAATTTGTTCATCTACTAAATATTTTGGAAATCTATTATTAATGAGGATTTGTTTGATATTTTTTTATTCATTATAAAATATTTTATTAGATGAAGAGATTAATTTTGCACAATTTAATAGATTTTTTTATAATAGCTATTATATCTATGAAGACATATATATATTATATATAATATGCGCTAAGACTTCATTTAATATATTTCATGTGTAAAACTGGATAAAAACTCAGTTTCGTGATTTCATTATTTTCAATTGAAACAGATCAGCATTATAACTTCCGCGCGCTCACCCCTATATCTTTCCCCTACTCTCTTTCTTTATATATTTTTTTCTACATAGCATGTTCTTTTTCTTCCTTTTCTTTCTTCACAATAAAAATGGAATGGTCCATTATTTTAGCTGAGGTAATGACACTCATAAATAAGAATTTTTACTAGCTCAACTGAGCTAGTATTCCATACTAACTCACCTTAGGATCATAATCATTAACTTTTTATCCTGTTCTACATTCTGTATATTTATTATGCTTGAAATATATATATATATATATATATATATAGGCAATGAAACACTTCTTAGATCATACCAATTTAAAAATGTTTATCTATTAATAATAATAATGAAATCACACTCAATAAGTTTTTAGTATGTTTACAATAAATCTAAAGTTAAAATTAATAGAAATAACTTAGTTCAAATTTGATGAAAACTAAATATGCCCCTCAGGCCATAAGTTTTAATGAAATGAAATATATTGAATTAGAAAGACTAACGAAATTAAATAAGAATGCATATAAAAACATTACACTTATATTAATTGGTTTCTATGTAAAATCATTCATAGGATTGATTTTAATACATTGGAGCATAAAATAATAGTATTAGAAATCAATAACACCAAGTAATTATCTATTAAACCCAGTTTTGTTAAAGCCAGTATCCAAATTAACGAAACCATATATTATGTAAACCTTTATTTCTTAATGATATTATACACATTACAGGATTTTAAACTCACTCCATGGGCAGTTTTGAGGTAAATCTGAGATTTCTATAGAGACATAGTTAATAAATGAAATTTATTCTACGTATCAATTAAAGGTTTTCACTATATATTAAAGACTCATGGATAAACGTATGCAATTCCTGAGGGTAATGTGATGTAAGCAGTGATGTAGTTTCGGTTTCAGACAGACACCAATCTCCATTTTAATAAGATATACTAATCTAAGAAAATAAAATACTTTATCAATCTTTTATTGATTTTTTTTAGATTGGTTTTGTAAGATTGTATTTGTATATCTGGTTCTAAAATTATGGTTACTATCTTAATCATCTTTCAACAAGTTAATGCAAGGCCGCAGTTATGTTCTAGAAGGCCACATGTTGTCTTCTCTAGGCTAACACTATTTTAAAATTGAATAAATTTTTTTCCACAGCGTGATAGAAATTTTTCTCAAACTTTAAATAAAATTTTGTTATTCTAACTCGTCTCACAAGTTTAATCTGCATTTTAGAGGGTTTCTCATTCAGTGAGTTTTCTTATTTGACAAGAAAACTCGATATCTGGAAAGACGGTCAATTGTCAACAACAAGAAAACTGTTAAATGTTTTCTATGTGCTTAAGATGTTTTGCTGAATTTGTGCAAAGTAAATCAAATTTATCTTATAATGAGATCATATCTTTATCTTCACAATCTAAACACACACACATACACCCACTCACACACATACTAAGATAAATTTTTTTTTAAATAAATATTTTTTTCTGAATTAATACCACTTTATTAGATAAGGTGCAATGATACTCATTGCAATGCTAACTTTACTAAGAGATGCTTGCCAATGATCTATTTGGCTCCAGAGCATTGGAAATGATTTACTATGAAAATGCATTAGAAATGATTTACTATGAAAATGCATTGGAAATGATTTACTGCATTGGAAATGATTTACTATGAAAATGCATGAAAATGCATTGATTTACTATAAAAAAATGATTTACTATGAAAATGCATTGCAAATGATTTACTATGAAAATGCATTGAAATGATTTACTATAAAAATGCATTGCAAATGATTTACTATGAAAAATGATTTACTATGAAAATGCATTGCAAATGATTTACTGAAAATGCATTGCAATGATTTACTATGAAAATGCATTGATGAAAATGCATTGCAAATGATTTACTATGAAAAATTGCAAATGATTTACTGCATTGCAAATGATTTTACTATGAAAATACATTGCAAATGATTTACTACTATGAAAATGCATTGTAAATGATTTACTATGAAAATGCATTGAAATGATTTACTATATGGAAATGATTTACTATGAAAAAAATGCATTGGAAATGATTTACTATGAAAATGCATTGAAATGATTTATGAAATGCATGAAAATGCATTGGAAATGATTTACTATGAAAATGCATTGGAAATGATTTTACTATGAAAATGCATTGGAAATGATTTACTATGAAAATGCATTGGAAATGATTTACTATGAAATGCATTGGAAATGATTTACTATGAAAATGCATTGGAAATGATTACTATGAAAATGCATTGAATGATTTACTATGAAAATGAATGCAATGATTTACTATGAAATGCAAATGATTTACTATGAAAATGCATTGGAAATGATTTACTATGAAAATGCATTGGAAATGATTTACTATGAGATATTATATTTGTAAATAAGAATTTACCTGGAATTTTTAAAAGGATACTTTTAGACCTTGACCAAGTAAAATTACTTTACTAATCGTAATTGATGAAGTAAACAATAAAAAAAAAGAATACATAGAATTAGAATTAAATTTTTTTTAAAATCTGCCTTGACAGTTGTACAATAAACATACTAAGTTCCAATTACTGTTGAATTGGTAAGACAAAGCAACAAGGAGCCATAACTTAATACAGATCTAACCTTGTTGCCATCTTACTGCAAAATGCCAGAATATTTATGAAGCCCCATAACATCATATAAACCAAGCAGCCAATCAGAACTCAAGGAATAGAATCACCCAAATACATGAATGGACTATTCTTGAGTTCCATTAATATCAGCTGTTTTGGGCACCAGTGAGTAGCGCTTAGTTATTGTTGGTTTGAACAGTTTTATAATAGGAACATTATCCCTACATATTCTTCAAATCTGCAACGTGTGTTAAGATTAAAAAATGCTTTGTACCAATTTTTTTATGATAACATCTGTAAAAAGTTACTTTTAAAAGCTGAGACCATGAAACAGTAATTTTCTATAATTCCTATAATCATTTGGGAAAGCAAGAAATCTAAATTGAATCAATTTGATCTTTGACATGAACAGTGGACAATTTCATAATTTTGTCAGGTTCAATCGCAGAGCATACATAACTACCCCCCCCCGCTCTTTCCCACACAGTTTCACTGCTTCCACTTTCTATTTCATATACACACACACACACACATGCACTATTACATCCACATAGACACACACTTTTATGTGGATGTGATTTGGCATAGTTATTGGGTTTATCTTACAATCAATACTCAGTGACCTAGTACCACACTTTGCACAACTTTGTTAATAAGCAAGTATACCCACATCAATCTATCAATCTATCTTTATAGATATTGGATGATGTGAGATATTAAATGGTAATACAATCTACAGAAAATAAACTTGTGAAAAGTCTTTCATTCCAAATGATTGTTATCAAGTAGTGAGTCAATAAAGATAACATAATCCAGTTCAGTATTAAATCCAAAATGGGTAAAGTTCCAATTAGGTAAATCCAACATTGGCAAGATGTCATTTTCCTTGCAGGAGACATTGCATTAAATTAGGGTATATATATTTAAAAAAAATTTTTTAAATAATGAAAAAAAACCGAAAAAATGCAACTTCCACTCTTTTGAATTTTAAACCAGCGTTCTTCGACCACGGACCTATAATCAACCATTTATCACAAAAAAATACACACGTGAAATCGACTGCAATTAATCAATATCTTGATTAATCAAGTGGATTTAACCCTGAAGATCCTTATGGTGAAACTCGAGTAGGTTATTACCATGTACCTTTATGATAATAAATGTGCTCTACTAATGTATTGAGCACTTTATATTTGTTATATCGCTGTCTTATCATGTGTGTGTGTGTGTGTGTGTGTGTGTGTGAGTGCACATATCTATATATAAATATATATATATAATAATTGTGGAAAATATGTATAATAGTAATGATCATGTAAAGAATTATTATTCTTGATATTATTATAGCTCTACTTTTTATGACATATTGAGCACTCTTTGATAAATTATTAATATTACTCCAATGGAAACAATGAAGTCGTGTTTGAACACTATATATATATATATATATATATATATATATATAGGTACTCGGACACTCCAAGCTGTGGTTGTATCAGTGCTACTGTATGGCTGCACCACCTGGACCCTAATGTGGGCTGCCCACCAAGGACCTACATTGACCAACTGTGCGAGGATACTGGATACTGCACAGAGGACCTCTCTGGAACAATGAATGATAGAGAAGGTTGGCAAGAGATTGTTGTGGATATCTATGCTAATTGTGCGACATGATGATGATGATGGCCGATACGCTTGCGCAATGGGAGAGGGGGGGGAGGAAGGGGAGATGTAGAATACTGTTAATTGTTATTCTGTGTTACTTTCACCCTTAGCCAGGATTGAACCTGCAGTCTGGAAATGACTGTTACAGATTGTTAACTATTGGACAGTGGAACAGTCAAACACCTCCTCAGCTTAATGGACTCTTCCTGGCAGTAGTGGCAGGAATTATTTAAGCTGTTATAGTGGGTTCATTGGAGAACTAGTAACTGCATGGTTAGGCTTGGCCAGTCACATTGCTCAAACCAATTGTTGACTGTCTAACTAACTTACTTCAATAGGTACTCTGACACTAATATATATATATATATATATATATATATACTCTGACACTATATATACTCTGACACTATATATATATATATATATATATATATATATATATAGTCGAAACAGTCTGTACGGTATTCTACACATCGAGCCATCCTTTACTGGGATTACACTTGTCAAGTTTATTTTCTATAAGAAAAAGTATCGAATTTTATGCGATACATGCGTTGTAAGTGCCTTCAAGTAAAAATTTAATATATATATATATATATATATATATATATATATATATATTTGAGTGACTGTTCCCGTATGATCAGGTACTACAAAATCATTTCTTACAAATTATAACAATCTGTTAATATAAATCCTCATTGAAACTTTAAATGCTAAGCACATGTTTCTTAGGATTTTTTTTGTTTACAAATGGTGCTTATTATCTGTCTGTTTTCATGACAATTTCTATCACCAAATTCTGTTTCTCATTTTTTTAGAATTTGATGAAACATTATTATATGAATAAATTGTTAATTTCAACAACTCAGTTTTCATTTTTTTTCTACCGTGTTCTCAGATATAATTGTCTAAATTATTAATTATATATTGCGGAAGGCATATGCATATATCATAGTAATGATGATTTTTAAAGGAAAAAATCAATATTCAAAGTCTTGTCTGTCATGAATAAATCCAGACAAATTATTCATAGATGATCAATATTTGATTAACAGGTGATTTACTTAATAGTATGATGTTTATTCTCATTCGTAAAGATAATACTAATAACAATGTCTGGTGTTCTAGACTAGATAGTGTGGTCTGTTTTTATCATTAAATACCTCAGAATTATTATAACTAGCATACCTACGTACATACCACAGTATGATAATTTAATTATTACATTTGATATGTCTAATTTAGAGATATTGCTAAATATTTCAATATGTAAAAAGTATAATAATCTTTAACTCTCTCACTATTTTTTTTCTTTTCTTCTTTTCATCATGTTCGATCAAAACAGATTAGCATTATCGCTTCAGCACGCTCACCCCCTTTCTTTATCTTTCCTCTACTCTTTTTTTTCTTCTTTATTATTGTACTTTTTCTGTGTAACATTTCCTTTTTCTTCCCTTTCTTTCTTTACAATAAAACAGAATGCTCCATTATTTAGCTGAGGTGATGACACTCATAAGAAATAAGAATTTGGCGGATAAGCAACACCAGATAATTAGGATTTACATTTTTGCATTTCATCTTGTCTGATTTGGATGGTCTCATTTTAACCAGAGGGTGTTGCAAGATGATAACAGTTGAAACATTAAGGAACAAGAGAATTAATATATAGATTGTTCCAGCACGTATTCTCAGTCCTCCCGGAAAATAATCCATCAGGAGTAGGATGTGACACAAGGTCAATTTATTAGGTGGCGTTTTAAAGGTTTGAATTTAGAATTTAGAGTCCTTCTCCCAGATTAGTTAACTAACCAAGGTTCAAGAATCCAGTCCACCCTACTATTTACCCATAGCTGGATATGTGGATTCATACCTTTCCTAAGGGTATTAGCACTATTTGAAATACAAATAGCCTGATCCGGGATTTGAACTTTTGTCACTGTAACCATTACACCACTTATTTATATCTGTAGTTAAGAAAAAGTCTTCCTTGTGAAAGATTTTGCTCAAGACATTTCCTGTGAGGCATTTGATACATCAATGTACAAGATTTATAAGCTGCATGTCGCAAATATAAGATAAAAATGATAAAAAAAGTTTCTAAAAACATAATCCATTTTGCGGACCTTCTTTTTTATAAAATATTTAATTTTCTCCTGTTGGAACCAGAACACTTTATATATATATATATATATATATATATATATATATATATATATATAATATATAGGGCCAGGTTAGCTCAGTCAGTAGAGCATTTGACTAGAAACCACAAGGTTCCTAGTTCAATACTGGCCCTCGCTAACTCAGCGTATGAGTAGCACAGGGATCTGTGCGGTAAAGTAAGGAGCTGAGGCAGGTGTGGCACTCCACCTCAGATGCAAAAACACTCTTTGGTCTAGCGCTAGTGAAAAGGGGATAGACTCCCTCACTGATTGGCTGATACCAACTTTAGTTTTTTTATATATATATATATATATATATCAGATCATTTTTTTAATTTCTATAAGTTTATGTACAACCCATTTTTTTCCAAACTTCTGAATTTTTCCAAAACAATTTTCTACAGTTTACTGATTCAGCATAAATTCTTCTTCTACAAATTCCTACGTTTCTTTTTCCCATTTTCCTTTTCCCCCATTTTCCTTTCCCCCCATTTTCCTTTCCCCCATTTTTTCCCCCATTTCCTTTTTTTCTTTTCCCCATTTTCTTTTCCCCCATTTTCTTTCCCCCCATTTTCTTTCCCCCCATTTTCTTCAGTTCATCGCTTTTCAGATTCTGATGTGTTTCTCCTTGACCTCAAAATTTCATTTTAAACTTTACAAACCATTCCTGGCATTTTGCATGCACTGATTCCATTATCCACTGATCCATTGTTATGCGCCGTTTTGGTGGCGCTTAGAATACACAGACTACCTCCACTGCTAAAATGGGTGTCCTTGGTATGACACTAAACTGTATCCACTGGTGAGGCTACACTTCTCAAGCTTTGATAGTCTGAAGTCACTCTTCATTGCCAATGTATGGTTTCAAATATTTCTAATACTATTAATTTATTGTATCAAATATTCCTATCTCATACTGATAATTTGTACAAAATTATATATGATATCAAGTATTTCTATTTAATGCTGATAATTTGCATGCAGTTGTATGGTTTACAACATTCCCATATAATACTATTAATTTATACAAAATTACAAATGGTATCAAATATTCCTATCAAATTCTGATAATTTATGCACAATTATATATGGTATCAAGTATTCCTAATACTGGTAATTTATGCACAATTATATATGATAAGTATTTTTATCCAATTTCACACAGTAATATAATTTCCAACCTTGCCATCTATTAATAATAATTTATATAAAATTATAAATGGTGTAAAATATTCCCAAAATACAGATAATTTATACACAATTATATATTGTATGAAGTAACTATTCCTATTTGATAATTATCATTTTGTTTTAACACAATTGTTTCAAAGTATTCCTGTTTAACACCACAGTTTGCAAATAATCATATGGTTTCAAGTAACTAATAATAATAATAATAATAATCCTAAGTAAACAACTATATGGTTTCAAGTAATTATTCTTTATACAAATAATTTCCATACAATTTGATATTGTATTAAGAAGTGTGAAGTAGACTTCATTGCCATTCATTCCAGGCCTACTTTGATTTTAATTAGGATCTGTGACTGAAAATGATTAGAATACTTGAAACCATATGGCTGTGTGAAAACAATCATTTTTATGGACAATATTGATTGCAATGGATTGTTAAAAATATAATTATGATTATAATCAAACATCCGCATGAAATTTCAGTGCATAATGTAGAATATCTCCTGAAAGAAAATGAATCATGTGATTTATTTTGATCTCACAATTGATAAAGATTAGAAAATGATGAAACATTATTAAAAAAAGAATTAGTTGGAAAAACTTAAAAAATGGTATTGGTACCCGTTAATCCTTAATTAAAATCCTAATTAAAATCCTTCAGTCCTAACTAAAAAGAAATTTAAATATTATCATGGATAGCTGTTAACTACGAAATGCTAATTATAATTGTACACTCCTTCCTCAATATCACTATGGATACCAGTTAAGTATTAAATGCTGATCTGAATCTTTCACATATAGACAAATGAAAGTGTGTTTTGACAATGCATACTAACAATATTTACAGACTGCATAGTGAAGCATATAAGGAAAAGAACGTTCCTACCAACAGTTAATCATGGTGGAGGATTCATAATGTTGTGGGGCTTCTTTGCTGCATACTGGAGGCCATGACCACATCGCAGGAATCCTGAAATCTGATGATAATGCCAAGGGATTTTTGAGCAAAATTCTACCAAGTGTAAGAGAACTAATATGGAGTCAAAGAGCATGAGGGGGGGGGGGCTCGGTTCTTCAGCAAATTAACAATCCAAAGTACACACACAAAGAGAAATGATTGAAAAGGAAGAAATGGACTGTTTTAAACTGGACAGCAATGATTTATGATCTCAATCCCATTGAAATTCTAGAGGGTAGGATGAAGTCTGCTATTGGGGGGAAAGGAATCCTGCAAATTTTCAAGATCTTGAACAAATTACAAAGGAAGTGTACAAGAATATAACTATAATAGCTGAAAAATGCAAGGAGATTATAGATGCCTACCAGAAATGTTTGGAGGCAGTTATTGTATCTCAAGAAGATACAACCTGATATTAAGGAGGGGGAGGGTTTAATTATTGTCCATATCATTTTTTATTTTTTCTCATTTTGAAATTACATGTAAGTGTTCCTGAAGAAATTTTTCAGTGAAATCTCTCTATCTATCTTTATATATATATATATATATATGATGGACTCTCCTATTGTGAACGATAAATGAGGGTCAGCAGTGAGTGATTTCTTTCCTCCCATGTTGTGCATGCTGTCAAGAAGACATTTTGTGTTTTCTCGAGTGTGACAGCAGCCCAGCCCCACTGCGAGCTATGATGCCACACTGACAAACAAAATGCTCCAAGGCAGGAGTTAACTGTTTTTGTTTTAAAGTTAGGCAGAGCCGATCTCTATGCTTTACATACATATATATATATATATATATATATAAAAACTCTGGTTTCCGGTCATCCACTGCGGATAAATCTTTTTGTCTTTATTTTTTACGCATTTATTGCCTTCGAATTTTATTATTTCATAATATATATATATATATACATACATATGTATATATATATATATATATATATAATGGTAGTGTATACATGAAGTCAATGGCATTTGGTTACTGACAGTTTCTAGCCTATTCTCAAACAAAGTGCATGCGTAGGTGAGAAACTGTCAGTAACCAAGCACCGTTGACTTAATCATGCTACCCTAAGTTAGATAAACACTTTTATATATATATATGTAAGATTTTCATATTCTGAATGAAAATCAATAGATATAGGTTTGTGCTACACTTAAGAATGCATAGATATACAATCAATAATATATATATATATATTGGCATGACCATATGCATCTATGTGATTAAAGAGAGTGTAGAAGAAATAGTTTTGCCCAGTAAAGATCATACAATAAATCTTTCTTGACAGAGAAACAGTGAAAAATGCTCAACTGATTCTGACAAATATGTGAATTGATCTAAAAGCTAATTCCGTCTGTATTCACACCAACATCAATATGGAAGCACACAATGTAGATTTTGAGTTAACAATGCTTGAATGACAAAAGGCACTGGCTACAAAATGGACGAATCAACATCTGGCTTTGGTCAGACTCAGATGGACATTGAATCATCAGAGAAAAATCTCAAACCCATCCTGATCAATGAAGTCCGTAATCTGTCATTTTGGTCGAACTGAATATGCCAAAAGATATCTTCCTTCAATCAATATCTTTTGTATTTGCAAACTTTCTGAACTTCAGTTTTCTACACTTTCTGCATTACGCCAGTTGCATTTTTAATTCTCTTGCACCTACTGATTACTTTCTTCTGCTTAAAATATAATATTGATATTGAACGATGTCAGAATAATTTTTTTCTTTTTTGCACTGAGGAGAAGGCAAGCTGCTCAGTAGAGGATACAATCCAATATTTATTCCATTATCTTTTTATAATAAAGTCAAGAATACCAATATCTTTTATTAAGGCAAATCGCAAGAATATGCACCCTCTAGGCGTAAGTATTTAAATTTCAATGTAATGAAATATATTAAATTAGAAAGACCAAGAAAATTAACTAAGAATGCATATAAAAAGATTACAATTATTTTAATGATATTTTAATTGGTTTCTATATAAGATCATTCAGAGGATTGTTTTTTAATATGTTAAAGAATAAAACAATAATATAAGATCAATAATACCAAGTAATTATCTTTTAAACCCAGTTTTATGAAAACCAGTATGCAAATTAACCACACCATATATATTGTAAACCTTTATTTCTTAGTGATATATGACACGTTGCAGGATTTTAAATGCACTAATAACATGGGCTGTTTTGAGGCAAATCTAACTCAGATTTTTATAGAGATATCATCAATAAATAATGATTTTGACAATAAATTACTCATTGATAAACTTATGCAATTCCTGGGGGTATTGTGACATTATAGGTGCCATAATTCCAGCTACAGACAAGCAAACACCAAATCTTCATTATAATAAGATCCTCTCTTCAAGAATAGACTGCTATACTCTCGGAAGAATTTCATTTTAGAATTATTATTTTTGGAAGCACTTTTGGTGTAATGGTTATTGTTGTGGGAAATGGATATGGTGAACTGAGTTCAAATCTCAGACAAGGCGGTGGCAGTAAAATATAACAATGACTTGTATTCTTTTTCTGCATTACATAGAAACCTGACTATATAAGGAGGTACAGTGAACTGCCTCAAGAGGCTACAGATTGAACTCACAACCTCCAGATGACTCTTTGTAAGGCTCGTGTCACCCATTGAAGTGGTTCAGTTGGTGAAGAAGCAGTCTCTCTCGTGGTGAATTACTGTTCTTAAGTAGAGAAATTGTTTTCCATGGTGGTCTTACCAATTACATTTGTGTGAGAACAGAAAACCAGACAAATTTTATTTAAATTACATGCAATACTGATATAATTTTTATGATATTTTAATTTTAATCCCAGCCAATATTCTTTTAATTTTAAACTTTTTATTTTGCTCAAGAGTTTTAAGATTGTATCATAATTGCAATTGACTGGGAAAAGAAGATTTGATTCTGATGAAAATACATTTTTAAAAAGTCCATTGCAAAAAGCTTTGTCTTTTTTAACATATAAATGATTTTGTTTATGTTTTTGTGACGATCAGAAAAAGATGCATGATTTTTGGGTCTGTGAATAATTATTGATTACTTTATTGTTATCAACTCAATGTTTCAGCTGAAGTGCCATCCAGCCTTCTTCAGGTGTTTCTTGTCAAACTCCGGAAACTTCTCATTGAATTTGGGAGCCTTCATGGAACTTTGGACCAAACTCTTTATTCAATCCACAGGAGCAGACTATTCTCATTCCATTAACCATGACTGGGTACAACTGTTAAGCTGTATTAAGTATTCTATGTTATTATTGCCCTTGGCCAGAATTGAACCTGTTACCTAGAGATGATTGTTACTTAGAACTGTATTTACTCAAACCTTATATCTGTTGCACCATATGTCCGAGAAGTTTCTTGAGTTTAACAAGAAACACCTGAGGAAGGTTGGAGGGCACATCAGCTGAAACGTGTATATAACAATAAAGATGAGGGCAATAGTCCAAATATTCCAAATAATACAAATTATCAAGCCTCATCTCAAAAATTTAGAGAAATGCTTTCTGGAAGCCTCTCAAATGCACATGTCAAAGAATGCACTCTTTGGCTGTTGCAAACTCTCCATCCTTATGGCATTCTGCACTTATCACAGGTTGTATTTTAGCACTGTCACTTTGATGCTTGGCTGATGGGTTTTCTCTCACATCACCTCTTGTTGCAGTTGGTGCATGCACAGTATTGCTGGAAATACTTTAGTAGCAGATGCACCTGCTCATGAGACAAGACCAGTTTTTTTCTCAACTTAATTTGGATCATCTTGCACATAGAAACATGATTCATTACACTCAATGCCTTTTCTCAGTGAGCAGAGACGGCTAAGGAAACTGCAAAGTTGTAAATATTTGTTTTAATAACTAACAAGAATATTCGACCTCCGGTCATAAGTATCTAAGTTTTAATGTAATGTAATTTTATTCAACCAACTTTGATCTACTAAACATTGCTCAAAATATCAATATCAGGGGTCATAAATTAAAACTCTTAAAAAAATGTTGTAAAGCGAATGCAAGACAAAATTATTTTAGTAACAGAGTGGTGAATACACAGAATAAACTACCATCATCAATAGTGAATGCCCCATCTCTAAACTCCTTTAAGGCAATGTTAGATAATCTGTGGAAAGATTATAAATATTCTGTGGAATTAAGATGAATGTTTATAAGGAACACCTGACAGGTCTTAGACCTAATATACTAGCTGAAAAGATATTATTAAATGTAAAAAACAATCATATAAAACGATTACCCTTATTTTAATTATATTTTAATTTGTTTCTTTATAAAAATCATTCATAGGATTGATTTTAATACGTTGGAAAATAAAACAATAATATTAGAGATTAAATAACACCAAATAATTATTAATTAAGCCCAGTTTTGTTAAAACCAGTATGCAAATTAACCACAGCATATATTATGTAAACCTTTATTTCTTAGTGATATACAAAACACATTGCAGGATTTTAAACACATTAATAACATAGGCTGTTTTGAGGCAAATCTCACTCAGATTTTCATAGGACCTTGTTAATGAATTCGATTTATTCTATGAATTAATGATTTCTTTGTCAATCCTCTTTGGTTTGGTTTAGTTTCTTTGTTTAATAGCATATCAACCTTCATAAATTATATAATGCCAAAGTCATCTAAGTTGAAGAATAGTAGTCATACTATTTAACCCATTTCTGGGGCATGTGGAGTTCATACCTTTCCCAAGTGTATTAGTCCGAAAGTGAATGTAATAGCATGATTGGAGTTTGAACTCACTTTCTATGATATCACAATCCAGACCATTATCCACTGCGGCATGGGGACTCCCCCTATCATCTATGTAAAGCTAACAATTTTCTTTTCAAACTCATCTTTTAAAACTCATTTTTTATCTATTTAACCCATATATATATATTTATCTATTTACTGATCCCTCTGTAAGAGTAGGATATGTCACAAGGTCAATTTCTTAAACAGAGTTTAACAGGTTTGAATTCAGAGTTTTCTTTCTCTTAGACTAGTTGCCTAAAGCAAGTTTAAAGAGCCCAGTTTGCCCTACTATTTATCCATAGCTGGAGGGAGAATAGTTGGATTCATACCTTTCCCAATGATATTAGCGTTATGAGAAATACAACCCCATTCAGGATTTTAACTGGTCTCGCCATGTCCATTTTCTACAATGGTAACCTTTACATCACACACACCTCCATATTTAACCCATATATGATAACATAAAAGGTACTAACACTCTGGTTCAGAGTGGACCTGGGAGTAATGGCAGTGAGGGGCACTCCATACTTCCCAGATCTCCAGAATTAGAACCTTATCACTAGATGCAGTTAAACGTCATACCAAGGGTACCGTTATATCTGTAACATAATGTATGTGCATGCGCAGATAGCTAGTTCTAAGTTTATTTGAGCAAAGTGGCATTTAACCCTGTGTTAGTCTACTGTGTCATTTAGACATAGTTGCTCTGGCCGGCTGTTTACTCAAATACACAAAACAATTTAGACGTTATTTTCTTTGTTTTTTAAATTTATTTCAGATTCTAGTATGGACAGTGGCATAAGAGAATTTTTCAACGTTATGCACAATATCTTGCACATTACTTGAGTAAATGTTAAGTGTAAACCTAATAATAGGTAAAAACAACAACAAGAAAAGGCCAGCAAAAACCTTCAGTTATTGTCTACAAATGAAGTTAACCATTAATAAATCTTGTCTGTCATGAAATGCAACTTCATTCCGCTACTGTTGTTGAAGAGTTGATTATGCTTGCAAAAAATGAGGTAATGTTTTGAGAGTAGCAAAATATAAAATAGTATAAGCTTCAACTATTGATGGAGAGTAAAGAAAAATGTTCTTCTGTTTTGATAGAAGAAACACTATGATATTTGTAACTTGTAATTCTCATACAATAAAACATTCAGGCAGAAATATAAGTAACAATTTACATAAGGATTTTAGTCTTTTTATATGTTGTTCTTCTTTCTTGTGGGTTGTAAGGCTGAAAAAAAATTAAGGAAGAGAAAATGATTTTATCTGCATTCTTATTTAGTTTCATTAGAGTTTCTAATTTAATATAATATTTTACTACTTCAAAACTTAAATACTTGCACCCGGTGGGTGCATATCTTTACTAGTAATAGTAATAAGTTATCTCATCTGTAGCATAAAACTGTTAATTTTTATTTGTAAATGACAAACCTCTACTTAATCCGATCATATTCTTAAAAATGCAAGGTAACAATTTGTGAAGGAATGGTTGAATCTGAATCTGAATACAGACTTATATGAAAGACCAAAAGTTGCCGCAACAACAAGTCTCCCCTCTTCATGTCACCAATGTTTGTCCAAGGGGAAGAGCCAATATGTCTTGGCACCAGTCATATCACAGAAATGCTTCTAGTTTTAAATTCAGTGTTGTCCTAGACCAGTGTGTTTTAACCTGGAGTGCCAACATCCCCAGGAGAAATGAGCTTCAGTTCTTGGGGATCTTGAAAAAAAATTTTGTTTTACTTCTCATCATATGATGAATAAACTTACATAGATAGATATGAAAAGACTGACATAGATAGATATAAATTGGCTGAGAAAGATATATATATATATATATATATATATA
This sequence comes from Doryteuthis pealeii, assembly GCA_023376005.1. NCBI lineage: Eukaryota > Metazoa > Mollusca > Cephalopoda > Myopsida > Loliginidae > Doryteuthis > Doryteuthis pealeii. The sequence continues at coordinate 2,213,067 of CM042156.1, forward strand.
TATATATATAGTAGACAAAACATGACCATTCAGCTCCAGGTAGAGAATTGGGTAAAGGGAGTTAGCAAATTAAATTTAAAAAAAAATAATTTAGTATAATTTTCATGTCAATAAACTAAACATTAAAAAACCCTTTAGGAAGCAAAAGTTGATTCACTCAACTTTAGTATAATATATATATCAAAATATAGATATGCATATCATGTTAAAGATTAAGAAAATTTTAATTAGACATTTTCTGCTATTTTCAAAAGATTTGTTTTTGATTAAGTAATTAATTGTTAGTAAGTAATAATTAATAAATAATTGAGTCATTAATTGTTAGTAATTAATTGATTAGTAGCAGTATCAGTAAGGTTGCTGTTAATTTGACCTGAAAATTCAAGTACTTTTGTTTTATATACTAGGTCTGGGTGTGTGGATAGGATGTTAACTCATCAAGACTAGAGCACAGAATCTGTCATACTATTTTACCCACAACTAGTGGAATAAGAGATGGATACCCTGCCTTTTCCATATGAGTATAAATAGAATGTAAAGAACCTTGGACAGAATCTGAACTGAATTCTCAATTCCATTTACCCCATCAAAAACTATTATGCCAATTACACTGATGTCTATGTCTTCATTTTGTCCAAAGTCTATCGAATATGAATAATATTTAAGCCCATTTATTTGACCCATAAATTGGACCCTAACACACACACACAGACATATATATATATATATATATATATAGAGAGAGAGAGAGAGAGAAGAACGAAAAAAAGGGAAAGAAGAAAAAAACTGGGCATACAGATGTGTGTATGCATGCATGAGAGGCAGAGAGAGAGAGGGGAAAGTAAGAAAGAAGACAGGAAACATACATACACATAGTGAGTGAGAGAGAGAGAGATAGCGAGATAGAGAACGAAAAAGAGGAGGAAGAGAGGATCCACATATATAGACATTTTAGTCGTAGTATGTCTTGGACAGGAATAGCCTTGTGGAGCTCATCTCTTTCTAGATCTACAACAGGTCTGAATTTAGTTTTCCTTCTCCTAGACTTGCCATAGCAAGCCCATTATTTCCAATTATTTCTGATCTAGCCTTTTTAATAATGGGTTCCCATATTGTATTCATTTCTATGCTAGGTCTACTTAACAACCCACTACAGCCTATCATATGTGCTGATTCTTTGAGGCGTCTTCTCTTCCAATGTTCTTCTCTATCTATTATTCTAACTTTATCCCATAAGGGCAGATGGTTTCCCTTTTCATTCCATATATGGTCAGCCATACCCGACTTTTCTATTTCTCCTCGGACCACTGCTTGACGATGTTCTTCTAGTCTTACTTTCAGTGGGTGGCATGTTTCACATTTGTATACTTTGCCAGATTAAAAAAATTTTTAAAAACAACAACAAAAAAACAAACATATGAGTCTAGGTAAAAAATCATACATAGATGAATATATAGATATTCTAGCCAAAAAAACAAGACATTTTATAAGTTCCCAAAATTCATACTGGATTGTTCAATTGGACACGTGGCCTAGTAGATAAGGTAGTTAGGTTAAGACAGTTCTAAGTGACAATTATCTCTAGATTGCAGGTTCAATCCTGATCAAGGACAGTAGTAACATAGAATAATAATTAACAGAGCTTAACGCCCCTACCCCAGCTATGGTTAGCAGAATGAAACAGGATACCCCCATAGACTGAATAAAAGGTTAGGTTCAAAATTTCCGTGATGGCTCCCAATTACGACAAGAAGGTTCCCAATTATGACAAGAAATACCTGAAGAAGGCCAGAGGGCATATCGGCCAAAACATTGTACAGATAACAATGAAGATGAGGAAAATAGTCCGAATAATGTAGATAATACCTTTCTCAGAGGTATTCGCACTATGTGAAATGCAAACAGCCTTATTCAGGATTTGAACTCAGATATCTGAGTTCACCTCCTACAACAATAAACATAATGCTATGAACGCCTCCAAGTGTAAAATATTTGATTGTTTGTGCTTTTTTTCCATTCTATTGAATTTTGTATTCATTCTTGGTGAAAGTGAGTCAATTAATTATGCACTGACAATGCAACACTTTTCGTATTTAGAATCTTTTTATTTCTACATCAACAATGGAAATATGGAAATGTTGAAAGGAGATTGCAAATGAAATGAGATTAAAAAGTTACAGAATGATATGAACAGACTAATGGATATATAGAGAAATAGATACAAACAAACAGATGGATAGATGTGAACAAATTGAGATTTCAGTTGCTTTGTTTAATGGTATATCAAACCTTCATGGGTTATTTAATGCCAAAGCCATCCTTGTAGAATAACTATTAGTACTATTTAAACCCATAGCTGGGAGGATATGGGGATTCATACCTAAAAGTGAATGTAATATTTTGATTAGAGTTCAAACTTGTTTACCTTGATGTTGGAATCCAGCACATTAGGCATTACACTATAGGGACTCTCCCCTGAGATAAATAAATAGATGATGTGAAGAAGTTGAGATAAATATATATGAAAAAACTGTGATGGATAGATATGAATGGACTGATAGATACATTATATTTAAAAAACTGAGTTAGATTTAAACATAATTGAGATATTTTGATAAATTGCTAAATATGATCAAACTGAAATAGATTGATTGATATTAACATAGATTAACTGAGATAGATATGAACAAACCTATATATATATATATAATGACAAAAAACAACAAGGTGTTCAGATGGATGAGATTTTATTCTGAACACCTTGTTTATCTGTCAATGTTTTTAATATATTTACATACCATCAAATTCATTTCCATTTTTCCTTATATATATACAAACACACACACACATACATAGATTGGAGTGGGATTTGATTTTACATTTTGTCTGACAGTGAAATAGAGATGCTCTTAACAAAATGTCTGATCTGATTGATAAGATCATAACATTATTGAAACCTTTGTTAAGAGCAAATAGTTTGGTTGTCATGTAAACTAATAAATATTTTTCTTAATTTAATTTTACTAACTAATCATTTATGAAATACAATTGTAGAATCACTATCATACTCATCTTCACAGGAAGGCTGTGACTAGTGTACAGTCACCAGACAAAAAAGACACTGTAACCTAATACAGGCTCTGTACCAACAACAAAAACACAGTCAAGTGTTGGGTATATATGGATTCGAATATCCACACTAAAACCAGCAGCCAATCAAAATCCTATTTTAACTGCCATGCTGAAATTCAACTTGCAATTCATGAAGATAATTAAAGAATAAAATTTAAATATTAACAGCATGGATTTTTTTTTTGTATTTAACATTTTAAATAGGAAACACTGATTTTTCTTTTCAGAGTGTCTGTGCACATTTTTTTCTGACACCATATCAGGCCGAATCAACGCAAGGTCTTTTTTACGTAGGTATTTTAATGGGGCATCCTGCATGGATCTAACTCACAATTCAACAATAATAGATCTGTGAGACTATCTTTTTACTCCCACACTACTCAGGTGATGCCAGTTAGCCGCTTCTAATATAATGTAAAATAATTGGACCATATTACCTTTAGGCACCCCTTGCTGAATACTGATCACCTTATACGAATTTCAGCAACAATTATCATTTTGTAAATTAGAAAATAATTACATGATCTAATTAAGTTTTACAAAGAAATTATATTGACATTTATATTTCATTTATCTATTATAAATCTATACATATATAAAGGACAGTTGGTGCGTATATATGTATGAATGTCTAGATGAAACTAATAAAATAAAATAAAATAAAATAATTAACAACAAAGTAAATATATATACACATTAAATATCACTAGTTCTTGCTTTTGTACAAACATTATGAAGATTTGCTTTATATTCAAAGAAATTTAAAAATCAAAATATACATAGAAATAGCATTGAAATTCTACTTAAAATGTCTGGCATTTGTAAATCTCACAAGTAAACAAATCAATACACCAGGATTATCCCTCTCTAACCAGGAGATGCTGGGTAGCTACTTCTAGATAAATATAAAAATGGGATGAATGGAAATGATAATAATGAAGTGATACACACACACATGAACAAAAGGATAAAGGAATTGTCATGGTTAAATTGAAGAGATATGAAATAAAGATATGTTACTGGTGAGAAGAAAATAGAAGAAATAGACTATAATGCTAAATCTCTCTCTATATATAAGCTCCCTGAAATAGACTATAATGCTAAATCTCTAAGTCTTTTGTTATTTCTTTACTTATATATATATATATATATATATATATATACCAACTCCTCTGCACGGGCAGGATGTGAGACAAGGTCAATTTCTTAAGAGTAGTTTAACAGAATTCAGAGTTTTCCTTCTCCTAGACTGGTTACCTAAGAGCCCAGTCTGCCCTACTATTTTTCATAGGTGGAGGGAGAGTATATATATATATATATATATATATATATGTATGTATTATTTGAATATATTTAAAAATTAAAATATACATTGAAATTGCATTAAAATTTTACTTAAAAATATAAATCTCAAAAGTAAACAAATCATTATACAAGGTTTCTTCCCCCTACCTAGATGACGTTGGGTAGCCTCTTCTAGTCTATTACAAAGAAAAGGTTTATTTTGAATTTGGTCTTAAGAATTAATGAATGTAATTTTTCCTTGTTGTTGTTGTTGCCGCTTCCATGATTGGTCGTTGCAACTATAGCTGAATAGTAGTTCTTGTTATTTTGTACTTATTCAACTCAATTGAAAGTTTTGCAGTTTTACACTTTTATTTTTGTTTTATTTTTTGTTATTTCAGTCTGCTGAACAAAGAGAAAAGAACAATGTTTCCAAAAAGAGATTCTTCCTCCGATTAATTTAATTTAATTAACCTATTAATATTGAATCAATTCTACAATCAATCCTTCATTCACTTAGTATCACTGTTGTCAAAGCTTTTTTATTTAAAAATAAAAGTCTATTTGGGATAATTATCCTCACATTTTTTAAATCAACAAAATAATTTCCAACTAAATTAATTATATATATATATATATATATATATAATATAATAATACTAATATTTCTAAATAAATATGACATTATCATCTTGCAACACCCCTGGTTAAAAATGAGACCATCCAAATTGTCCAAGATTAATGTTCCGTCACCTCAGTTAAATAATGGACCATTCCATTTTTTATTATAATGAAAAAAGAGAAGAAAAGGGACATGCAACAGAAAAAAAGAAAGAAAGAGAGTAGGGGAAAAGAGAGAGAGAGAGGGGGTGAGCCTGTGGAAGCAATAACACTAATCTGTTTCAATCAAACATGATGAAAAGATGGAAATAAAGAAAAATGTGTGAGTGAGAGTTAAATCAAAGATTATTATTCTTTTTACATAATGAACTATTTGCAATAGCTGTTAAATAAACATATTAAACATTTTAATAATCAAATTATCATACTGTGTTATAAATACAGGTGCCACTAGTGTATACATCAGAGTTTAACATCATTTCCCTCAACCACTGCCATCTAGGACATCTATTATAAAAAGGATTTGGGCTTGCCATAAGGGCAATGGGGTTGGAACAATCATATAGATGCTAGGGCTTGACATGACCAGCTGATTGATCAGAGGGGTCCTCTCCGATCGCCTGTCTAGCATCATGGGTTACCACCCACGGCCAACAGGTGGCACCATTAGGGGGAGGGAGGGTCTTCCACTTCTGCAGAGGTGTAGTTTGGTGTATTCTAAAGCCCCAGCCGACAGGGCTTTCACTTTTGGACTAATACCATTGGGAAAGGTATGAATCTCCTCATCCCACTAGATACACTACTGTTCTTCTACAAGGATGGCTTTGGCATTAAGTTACCCATGAATGTTGATATGCCATTAAACAAAGAAATGAAATCATCAAAATCAAATCAATATTAAAACATTTTACATTATTGTTGCATTATTGAATGACAAATCTGACAAAAGAATTAAATAATGTTCTCTTTATTTGTCTATAAATAGATATTAATTTGTGAAAAAAAATAACTGACTATAAAATAATAACTATCATTGATATTCCTGTTTTTCATATTCTATCTTCTCTGTAAAATAAAATGAATAAGATAAATCTTGTCTGAATTCTTTTTATTATTTAGAGTTTTCTGACTGTTGTCCTAATCTTTATTGTTATGTACACAATGTTTCAGCCGATGCGCTCTCCGACCTTATTTAGGTGTTTCTTGTCGAACTCAGTAACCTTGTTGTCATAACAGGACTTTGAACCAAATCCTTTATTCATTTCACAGGATTTCAAAAAGGTTTATGAGTTTGACAAGAAACACATGAAGAAGGGTGAAGGGCACATCGTATGAAATGTTGTGTATATAACAATGAACATGAGAACAATACTCTAAAAAAAAAAAAATAATACAAATTATCAAGCCTCATCTGAAAAATTCAGCCTAATAAAATAATGCCTATTATTAATATTCTTGTTTTTCATATGTTTTATCTTTTATGTAAAAAATTGATGGTGAATTAGATAAATCTTGTAAAACTTTTTTTTTTAAACTGCCAATAATTTAAAAATTTCTTTGTATTTTCTTTTCTTAATAATTCCATAATTATTTCTTATTTCATATTTTCTTAGCATAATTTTCTTATTCTTAGCATAAGTGTCTTCTTAATAATGTGTTTCTATTTTCTTGATAATTACATTAGTTGTTAATGAAATTTTGTTTTCGGAATTTATTCAATAATGAATGTAGCTATTTTTTAAATATTTTTATTTTAGAAAAAACTTTGGGGAATATATATTTTGTGTCTTACCATTTACATTTTGTTTATTTATCTATGATGAAAACACGATGCAAATCGTTAGTGTTGTTCAGAGACCAAACCAAAGTTATTTATTGTGGGGAAAAAACATCATGAAATAGATGTCAGCCCCCTCACCCCACCCCATCCAAAGAACCATAGTAAACTTTGTTTCATGCCTACTATTGTACACCTACCATTTTCAAATAATCTTGAGTATTTCTTAAAATCAGCTTATATTTGGTTGAAGGGCAACAGGATGGTATTTTCATATGTTATAAGTAAAGCTTTTTATACATACACCCACAGGTTTTTTAGTTTAGTGCTATAGGTGATGTTATTCTTTCCAAACAGGCAGGGCTGGATAGCATTTCTAGTGTGTGTGTATATATTATATATATATATATATATATATATATATATATATATATTACAATGCAAGTGTAAAGAAAAAGTAGGTAACTAGAATGTTGTTCATTTGCCTTTCATTTATTTTCTTAATATTTGGGGATGAAATAATTTTAAGACCGAGTTGGTTTGTTGGTTAGATTTTAGCGCATGTCAACCCTTGTTGGGTTATTTTATGCCAAATACATTTTGTTTTATTCATTCTTGTTGGGTATTCAATTTTTTTTTCAAACACAATGTTTTAAACACATTCTTAATACTCATTTTTAAAATCTATTTAACCCATAGATGAGACCCTAAAAGGTACTATCACTCTGGATTAGGGTGAACCTTGGAGTAAGGCAATAAAGGGCTGCTCCACATTCTCCAGAGCTCCAAATCTGGATCTTCACTATTAAATGCAGTTTAATTTCATAGCTAGGACACATATTTAGAGTGATGCACTTAGATTTTTTGCATAAGCACCATCTATGACTATTACAACTTCTTACTTAAAACTTAATTGTTTCTATTTTCTTGATAATTGCATCAGTCGTTAATTAATTTTGTTTTCAGAATTTATTCAATCATGAATGTAATTGTTTTTCAAAGATTTTTATTTTAGAAAAACTTTGTGGAAATGTATTTTTGTCTTCCTATTTCTATTTTCTTCATTTTGCATTTCAAGATTTTTACTAAAATTCACTTTGAAGTCAAAATAGACAAATGAAATAAATTAATTTAGAAGAAATATATTGCAAAATCCATTTTTTTTCTATATTGTTATAGGTGATGTTATATTATTCCCTCTACACAGGTAGTACTGGGTAATCTAGGGTGGCAAAAGGTTTAAAAAGCAGCTGTGTTTATTCCTGGTGCGTGTTCCTAGGGTTTGCTTTTAACCCCATCTTATTTGGTGGTTGCACTGAAAAGGAATTCAAAGAAACAAGGACAAGACAAACACAAAAGGTTGTTTTATGATTTAGGCTTTATTCACAGGTCATAGCCACCATGTGGCAAGGAAATTTCTCCTTGGTCAGTAGTAGTGACTTGTCACAATTATGGCCTAAGTCAGAATGACCGAGAGCATGTCTCGAGGGTCAGAAATGGGTCTTTTTCCCCGCACATGCTCGGAGGGTGCTTTTAAGGAAGGCTCATGGGAGTTATATTTTATTTCTATTTTTATTTTAATCCCCACAGTAGCACTTCTTGTATGTATGTATGTATGTATGTATATTTTCACCTTATAAAAAGACTTTCATCAATCTCTACAGTCATACTAGACCTACCGATTCAGTAGTTTTCTTTTAAAAAAGTCTCAGCATAAACTTCCCTTGATGAGTTTTTTTCCAGTGTATGGCATTTTTCAAACCCATCTACAGCTTAATGGTTTTATTTTTTTTAAAGGTATAAAAATTTTCTGAACACTGCTCAAAAAACAAGAAATGAAAGAGAGACAGTCGAGAAAGTTCAAGAATGCCTAAATTTTGTGAGGCTTAGAACTTTTTGAACGACTCTTATAAGGTGTATCATTTAATTCTTTATCTTTTTTTTTTTCCCCTTAACAATCTGTTCTTAGCCAATTCCTTGTTTCTCTTTCTCCTCTTTCTTTTCCTTATTAAATGACAATACTTTAGAGTCCTGATTTATTTGTTTATCTTGTTCTTTCATGTCACTTTTAAACTACTTATCTTTTCTTTTTTTCATTATTCATTCTTCCTGTGATTGTCTTTTCTTTTTTTTGTTGTTTGTTTGTCTCTCTTTGGATCTGATCAGATAATGGACTTCTTCATCAAACTCTACAACATTAAATCTATTGTTTAAGATTTCCATTTGATGCAACAAACTTATCAATTGTTTAATCTTTTCCTCAAATCTACATTTTCCATCCTTTCTGTCCCTATATTTTTCTTCTCTCTCTCTCTCTACCCGCCTCTCTCTCTCTCTCTTTCTCTCTCTACCCCCTCTCTCTCTCTCTTTCTCTCTCTCCTCTCAGTCAACATCTATTTATGCTTGTCTTTCTTTTTTCATTATTTTCTTCTCTACTCTGATCTCCTATGTCAGTTCATTTTTTGTTCAATTCTTTTCCATTATTTTTCTCTTTCACTCTCTTCCATAATCTGTTTTTATCTTTTCCATTATACCCATTTTATCATCTCTCTTCCATTCTCTCTCTCTCATTCTTGCCATTCTAACCCTATTATTCTCTCTCTCATTCTAACCCTATTATTCTCTCTCTTCCATTATCTCTCTTCTCTCTCTCTCTTCTCTATTATAACCCTATTATTCTCTATCATATTATAACTCTGTTATTCTCTTTCCCTCTCTTTCATTATATCTCTCTTTCCCTCTCTTCCATTATATCTCTTCCCTCTCATCCATTATATCCGTGTTATTCTCTCCTTCCCATTATCACTGTTTTTCTTGGCATATTTAACTCATTTAGCCAAGAAATTTCAATAAATTCCATATCTTAATAAATTCCATATTTTAATTTATCTTGATTATGCTAAATATTGTTTTTGCTTTTTAAATCCTTCTATCTTTATAGACGATTCATATTTTCATATATAGATGCCATGGAAGTGCTTCATTTAAAAATTCTATTCAATTCTGTATTAAACTCTGTTTTCTTATTATTTTCTTATTATTTTAGCATATATATCCACCATACATACATTAATACACCTCACTTCAAAGTTTATGAATGTATCACATGATATGGAGAAAAATAGTTGATTTAATTTTTATGTTCCCTGCTTTTGCTCTCTCTCTCTCTCTCTTTTAGTTCAATTAAGATTTCATCTTTATAGAAATCTCCTCTCTGGAGAACTTGTTATAATTATGATATTAATTGTATTTCAAACCACAACAGTTTCTACAGAGATCATTTTGTATTATGCATAAGATTTTGAATTAAGAAACTATTAACATGAGATATTACTATCATCATCATCAGATCATGCTGACAGTACAGATAATCATGATTCTCTTCAGTCATTGTCCCTGACTGGTCTTCTGTATAGCATCCGGAATCTGGGCAGAGCTGATTGATGTAGCTTTTTGCAGGTCAGCCTACACTGGTGTGTCCATGTGTAGGTGTCCACAGGAGAACGTCACTTATGAATTTGTCCTTACTTCCCCAACAGTATCCAACATATCTGTTCATCTTACTTGGATGGTATGTGTGATAGGAGGCAAGTGGCAATACAGTTGCTATTTTGGGGGTGCTGCTTCCGGGATTTGTTCAAGACAGTATGTAGCATCCTTAGTAGTTCACATCTAGCTTTTTATTTAAGCATTTTGTTAGAGTCCAAGTGGTGCAGCTGTACAGTAACACTGATACGGCTAAAGCTTGAAAGAATTTATACTTTATCTTATCAGAGAGATCATATTTCCATATGATTGATAATCTGTCTATAGCAGTTTATGCCTTTCCTATATGTATATTGACATTACTTTCTGTAGATGAGATATTGCTACCTAGGTATGTGAACTGGTCTACTAATTTGAGAGGCTTATCATACAGGGTGGATATGCCTACATCTCGTTTAAAACAGATTAACTTCATTTTATCTGAGTTCACATAGAGGCCAATGCCTCTTGCAGCTTTTTCAAGGTTATGTGGTAGGGATTCAGCAAGTGCATATGTATTTCTAAAAAGGGTTAGATCATCTGCATAATCCACATCTGTAATACTATCTTTCCTTTTTTTTATTGTGAAGCCTTTTTCGTTTATGAGATCTAATGGCATTTGTAGCATGTAGTCTAGGCAGATGACAAATATATATGGTGTTAATGTATCTCCTTGTAGGACTCATAAACGGACTAATACTGATTTTTGTGAAAGTGAACAAAAATCAGTATTATTCCTTTTATTCATCCTACAAGGATGAAACTATAAAGATAAGTGAGGTAGTATTATTTGTATGGGGAAAATAGTTGTTGGACAAGACAAAGACTTCACTAAATTCAAAACGTATCCCTCTTACAACAAAAATGTCTTGACATTATTTTATGTTTTTTATATTTAATTTGTTTTTATAATGAAAATCTAACTTTAAAAATGTAAGTAAATTACTCCTTAGCTGCAATCAATGATATTCAAATTATAAATATATATATATATATATATATATATATATATATATGTATATATATGTATATAAACAAGCAAGAAAAAGCTGAAAAGTATTGTCTAATGTTGAATTCACGTTTTTATTAGTAGCCTCATTTTTTGAGAAGTCAAATTATGAAAAGAATCAAATAGAATCTGATGTTGCACTCATTGCGGCAGTAGTATAATGCTACTATATTTAAATCATTATAATATATATATATATATATATATATATATATATGTGTGTGTGTGTGTGTTCATATATATATATATATATATATTATTCAGATACATATACTTATATATTCATACCCAGATACATATATATGCATATATATATCTATACATAGATATATGTATATATGTTCATACATATATACATATGTATGTGTGTGTATGTATATATATATATATATATATATATATATACATACATACACATTCATTGTTGCATTAATTCTTATATATAGATATAAAAGCCTTACTGCAGTGATGAATATCTCTGCTTAGCTAAGCAGAAATTCTAATGGCATCCCTCTGTCATTAACAGTACATTCACTTCAATCTCTATAATCTATAAATGTAGCCTTGTTTTAAATATACTTTTCTTTTAATACATATAATTAATTTTGATGTTATTTCTTCACTAAAATATATACTGGAATAAAGTAAGAAAAAAAGCCTAGAGGGGGGGGGATTATCAGCAATATAATAATATAATGGAAAAAAAATGCATAATTTTTTCCCCATTATATTTTCAGTAAACATCATTGGAAACTGATTCTGTTTAATTTGATCAACTTAACTATTCTGACATAAAAAAACTGATTATCATTTAATGTAGACAAGATCTTCCTACATAGTTCAATTCAGTATTAAAAGTCAAAAGAAACGTACAATTTCTTGTTAAAAAACCAACAACCTTATTATATGAACAATAAAATAAACTTCTAAAAACAAAACAAAAATGCTCACTCTTTACAAGCATTTCAGCATAACTATCAATTTCTAAAAACTGACCTTTCAGATGCTGTATCATCATCATGTTGCGCAAACAGCACGGACATCCATTACAATCTCTTGCCAACCTTCCCTATCACTCATTGCCCCCGGGAGATCCTCTGCGCAGCATTCAGAATCCTCACATAGTTGGTCAATGTAGGTTCCTAGTGGGCGTCCTACGTTAGCATGTCCATGTGTTGGCTTCCACAGGAGAACGTCGCTTATAAGCTCATCCCTGCTTTTCCAGCAGTGTCCTGCATGCCTAGTCCGTCTCACCCGGATGGTTTGTGAGATGGGGAGCAGGTGACCATATAGTTGCTTCCTTGTGGGGTCCTGCTTCCACGACTTGTTCAGGACTGCATGCAGCATTCTTGTGCAGGTCTCATCTAGCTTATTCTCAAGGCACTTTGCTAGGGTCCTGTGGTGCAGCCATACAGCAGTACTGATATAACCACAGCCTGGAAGAATTGTCACTTTAGCTTGTCAGTGAGATCGGATTTCCATATGACTGATAATTTGTGGCTGCCATGCCTTTCCTATAAGTGTATTAACATTGCTTTCTGTCAATGAGATATTACTACCTAGGTATGTGAACTGTTCCACTGGCTTAAGAAGCTTACCGTTAAGTGTAGAGATTTCTCATTTCTTTTTGAAGCACATGAACTCAGTTTTATCGGAGTTCACATAAAGGCCAATATTCTTTGCTGCCTCCTCCAAGCTATGTAGTAGTGACTCAGCCTGTGCCGGTGTATCTGCAAGAAGCACAAGGTCATCAGTGTAGTCTGCTTCTGTGACAGTTTTTGCAAGATATCGCCTGTTCTTGCCTTTCTTAGTGTAAAGCCTTTTTCTTTTTACAATATCTAATGATGTTTGAAGTGTATAGTCAAGGCATATTATAAATATATATGGTGCTAATGTATCTCCTTGTAGGACTCCAGCAGCCATGTCAAAGAAATCTGTGTCGCCATCAGTTGAGCATACCATCGCTTTAGTGTCTTTGTAGAGCATCATTATAGCGGCAACTGTTTCTTTGGGGAGACCGTATGCTAGTAGTATTTGTTCCATTTTCCCTCTGTGTATGGAATCAAATGCCTTGGTGAAGTCTACGAATAGCAGTGTTGCCTCTAGATTCTTTACTCGAACCTCTTCTATGATCCTTCAAATAGTCAGGATCTGGGAGGTTGTGGATCGATTTCTGTGGAATCCGTTTTAGTCTTTCCTAACGATTTTCTCTATTTCATGTTGGATGCGATTAAGAAGAAGGGCATTATATATTTTAGCTGCAATAGCAGTAAGAGATATGTCTCTGTAGTTTTTAGGGATTCCGAGGTCTCCCTTTTTGGGAATGGGAGGATGCATCCTTTTGTCCATTTGTCTATTCTATTTTATCTATATACTGCTTTGCATAGCCTAAGCAGTATGTCATTGAACTTTCCCATCTTCCATACCTCAGGGGGTATTTCATCAAGACCTGCAACTTTTCTACCTTTTAGCTTCTTTAAGACTTTATTTAGTTCTTCTATTGTGAAATCTCCAAGTTTGATGTCTAGTTGTCTATCACAATCTTTTGGGTATTATTTTCTATGATTTTGGGGGGGTTCTTCAATAGTTTTCTGGAAGTGATCTTTCCATTTCTGGAGTCTATCTTTTTGGCTGGTTGCCTTTAGCTTTGATCTAGAGGTACTTTTCCTACTTCTAATTTCATTTACTGTTTGCCATGCTAATCGCGACTGTTTGTCTTCTACTGATTGTCTAATGTTATTTATCTGTACTTGGATGTATTCTATTTATTCTTTTTTGTATGTTTCGGTTAGGTCTACCTGCGCTTTCTTAAGGTTGTGTAGATTGGTGCTAGTTGGGTTTGTTTTATTATGCTGCTGTAGATAGTAATTATTTTTAAACCATATAACTGTGTGCAAATAGATCATTATACATTTACATAAATATTTACCTGTTGAATAAACATCATAATCACCTCCATGGGAAGGTGTTACTAGCTTCCAGTAACCAGACAAAAAGAAAAGAGAACGTAAGTGAATATGCTCTGCACTAAATGCTTGAACACAGTCAAATGTTCAGTTTATATAGATGAAAGTGTTCACTTTAAAACCAACAGCCAATCAAAATTCAGAAAGTGGGCATAACCCAAATACACAAGTGGAATATTCCAATCTTCTATTTAAACAACCTACCAAGTCTGGACCCTCACAACATAGCTTGCAACACAGCTGGATGATAATCACTACACAAGGTCAATTTCTTAAACAAAGTTAACAGGTTTGAATTCAGAGTTTTCCTTCTCCTAGACCAGTTGCCTAAACAAGATTAAAGAGCCCATTTTGCCCTACTATTTACCCATAGCTAGAGGGGAAGTAGTTGATTGCATACCCATGGGTATTAATTAATGCTATGTGAAATATAAACTGCCATGTCCAGGATTTTATCATATGGGTGCTAGAAGCGGTGGCTGCGGGTCTACATGTCCTGGGAATGACGTTAAACTCTATCTGATGGTGAGGTTCCAGTTTTGGAGGTTTGGGGAATGTGGAGCACCCCTTCATCACCATTGCTCCCTGGTCCACTCTGACCCGGAGTGGTAGTACCTGTTAGGGTCCCATCTATGGGTTAAATAGAAAAATGTATTCATAAAAAACACTGTATTATCCATTAAGAATTGATTTATTTCAAAACTTTATCGGCATTAAATGAACCACTGAGGTTGATATGCCATAAAACAAACCAAACAAACCAATGTCCAGGATTTGAACTCTGGTTGATGAGTCCATTTCCCATGACTCTAACCATTACACGACATGCATAAATGTATCAAACACTAAGTAATGTAATCAAATTCAAATCTACAGATAAAATCCTATGAATATTAAAAAAAGAAAAGAAATGATAAGATTTGAATAAATTATGTTATCTTTATTTTGATTAATTTCAATTAATTTAATTTGTCTGAATTTTTAAATGTGACTTGATAATTTGTATGTTTTAGATTTTTTGGACTGTTTTCCTCATCTTTATTGTTATATACATAACGCTTCGGCAAATGTACCCTCCAGCCTTCTTCAGGTGTTTCTTCTTAAACTGGGGAACTCTGGTGTCTTCATGTCATAATCAGGTGCCTTCTTGGAACTTCAAACCAAAATCCTTTATTTAATCCATTGGGGTAGATTGTTCTCATTTCTTTAACCATGATCAAGTACAAGTGCTATGCTATGTTAAGTATTCTGTTATTTTCGCCTATAGTCAGGATTGAACCTGCCCCATACAGATAATTGTCACATAGAACTGTATTTACTCAGCCCTTATATCCATTATGCCATATGTCAGACACACACTTCTTCCATTGGTATTGCATTGCTTGGATTTCATTGATCAGAAAAGTCATCAATGGCAGAATGACATTGTTCTATGTACAGCCCACTCTTGTATAATCAGAATATATCTATTCAATGTTATTTTCACCATAGTCAGGTGATTGTCACTTATAATTGTATAAAGACAAACTTTATATTTGTTGTGCCATGTGTTTATTTTAATGATATCATTATTTTCTATTTTTTTTCATCTTCCATCATGATTTTTTCTGCTTTGAACAAGACAAAATGTTGAAATGTTATATATTGACCACTTATTATACACTTACCTTGAAGGTAAATTTCAAAATGAAGCAAAATTTTCTGAAGTCCTTCAAAGAATTTTGGTTTTGTTTTCCTTTTTGTATTTTTTTTATCAATGGTTTTAGAAACTGAAAAAAAAAGATCAATTGATGTTTTAATTCAAGTAATTCTCATAGAAATTCTATAGATAGTAAGTGACTTGCTATTGAGCTTAATGGTTGCCTTCAAGGGCTTTTAAGTGAGTAGAAATAGAATTTGCTATGGCATTTCAGGACAAAAGCAATCATAAACTGAATCACCATGACTGTCGTTGTTAGAAATAGTCAAGTGGTTTTATCCTTTTCTTCTCCATGGCTTGAGTTCAGAGTTGTCTTTGTCCAAAAATAACCATACAGTTTCGACCACTCACTTCTTATACAACTGTCTCAGCATTACCTGGTCACATGATCTTCTAAGCCAATGAGAGACCTGTTCCAGATGGCCTTGTATTCAAGGTTGTTGTCATTCAAAAATATGAGATTTTTCCACTGTCTTCCATTATTTTCAGACTACTCTACACTACTTGTTAAAAATGATAGGCTATGCCTATGCATTATGTAACTGAGGGAAGTGAAATGCAAACAGGTTTATCCAGGATTTGAACTCTGGTCACCGATTTCACAATCAATGTGTAAAATCAACATCAAACTCACCTTCACAGGAAGGTTCTGACTAGCATCCTGTCACCAGACAAAAAAAAGACACTGTAATCGAATACAGGATCTGTAAAACTACTAGAGTACATTCATATGTATCCACACTAAAACCAACAGCCATTCAAAATCCAGGGAATGAGCTTGGCCCAGGTGCACAGTGGAATAGCCGAACTTGCTATTTAAACCACTTACCAACTCTGGATTCTGAATACTGATCACCTTTAACACATTTCAACACTATGATGATAACCATTACACCATGAGCGCCTTAGTTAAAGGTATATTAACAATGCTGGAAACAACATTGGATAGAGTTATCTCCTTTTGAAGAAAAACAGATTTTAAAAGCATCACTGGTTATGTATCAACAAAGTGATAATGACAAATTACTTCCTGCTAATGTATATGCCAAAAATGTGTCTGAGAACAATTTTCTCTTACATTTATGTCTATAAAGGTCATTTATTTTATACTGGCAAAATCATATTGCCCTTCTATTTCTTCTTGTTCCAACAGGTAAGACGTATAAATGAAAAGCTGATTGAATTTATTTTTAGTCTCAGCAAACATAATAAAAAAAATAAAAAAAGCAATTTCTCCCACTGAACACATATTTCTTGAAATCTCTATAAAATGCCGGAAGCAATTTTTAAAGGAATTTGCATAACTTCTTATATCGCTTCATTTCTCTTTTTCTTATATTCATGATTGCACTAGCATAATACCTGTAAAAAATGATGAAACATTCAATGTGTTACATAATGAATAGGTTAGCCTATTCATTCTGTAATGAAGCATAGAATTTAAAAATAACAATTAAATGTAAGAACTCATCAGAAGTTCATATGGGTATGATAGATAAGTCCTTGATCCTTTATTGACCTGGAAGCAGTTCTCCCATTGGTTGGTTTCGTCAAGTGACCACCAAATCCATGAGAAAGTTTAGTTTATTAGTTTCAACTTTACTACTACTACTAATAATATTATTATAACAATACTTCTACTACTACAACTAATAATAATAATAATAATAGTTTTACTACTACTAATAATAATAAATATAATAACAATTCTTATACTACTACTACTAATAATAATAATAATTATAATAACAATTCTTATACTATTACTACAAATAATATTATAATAACAACAATAATACTACTGATAATAATATCATAACAATACTTCTTCTGCTAATACAACTAATAATATTATAACAATACTACTACTAATACTAATAATAATAATAATGTCTGTTTATAAGACTGTTAGATTTGCTTTTAAACTCTAAAATACTTGCAGCTGAAGCTAAATGCGTTCATGTTTTGTAACATAATGAATATCTTTTGTAATGAAGCGTAGAATTTTAAAATTTCAGTTAAATGGAAGAACTCATCAGAAGTTGATATAAGTATGATAGACAATTACTTGATCCCTGACTGACCAGAGAGCAGTTCTCTCATTGGTTGGTTTGGTCATGTGATCATCCAATTCATGAGAAAGTTTAGTTCATTAGTCTTGTACATCTTACTGATCAGATGTACATTTCCTAAAACAATAACCATTACACTCATTGTGCCTCCTTTAACAACTTTTAGTGATTGTTATTGCAAAACTGAGTCAGACAGGAAACTGGTTGCCTTTTAAATTCAAATAGCAAATAAGTTTCTCTCATGTATGAAGCAATTGTCTCCAACAAATTTTCCTGATGTGATTATGGCTTACAGGACATAGGGCATGATATTTTATGATGGTAAATCTTCTGCCAATTTTTTAAGGGTCAAGGTTATGCTGTAGCATGATTTGTGCCCCAAGCTTCAGTAACAGATTATGTGGAGCAGTCCCTGTTGGTTCAAGGCTATTGAGAAATTTGATTGAATAATTGACAACTTGGTCCAGGGAATTGATGGTGTTAACTGATTTAAAGGATCTTCACTCTCCAGTGAGCATATCCAGAAGCAAATTCATCTCTCATATGTTTGTAAGATTTATAAGTTTGGCCTTGAAAAAAACAATACAGCTCACACACACACACACACACACACATATATATATATATATATATATATATATATATATATATAATTAGATTGCATTTTATATATAAGTACAGTTATACCTTGACTTATGTGCACTCCAAATTTTCCAAGTTATTTGCTGTCACTCTGTCAATTTTTTGCTTTGTTTTGTGAGCTAAAATTTGAGGTACGCCTGGGCTTTAGATACACTTACATTAATAAGTTCACTAAAAACATCTAAGTTTCTGAATTTATGATACCAAAGAAAAATACAGATATAAAAAATAAACATTAAAACATATTGCAGTATATAATTCATTACATTCTATTTTATTATGTTTTTATACAATACAATGCTGTTTTTCTTTCTTTAAAAAAATCAGGGTGTTTTTTGTGAGAACTGGAATATTTTGGGTGCACTGGAATGGATTAATGACATATCAGTTTATTTCAATAGAGAAAATGGATTTTATTTACGAGGAAATTGAATTACGAGCAGAACAAATTAAACTCATAAGTCAAAGTTCCACTGTAGAAAGATAATTTAATTTTGATAATTCTAATTCATTTACTGGCTTAGCATTAAACAGTCATTTGTTGGAAATTTAATTAAATTCAGAAATTTTGATTATCAACAAATTTACAAAATTAATTGATAAAGAAATCAAAAAATATTGTTTAAAGGTATGAATTTATATTTTATTAATTATTCAAATTGAAAAAAATACAAATTGAATACTAATTTATATTCAATTTATTCTTTTTTTTTTCCAATTTGAATGATACTGCTAAATATTCATGGGTAAATTTCCTATTGCTGTACTTATTTGGAGTTTGATATTTGTCTCTTTGCAGTTCATGCCATTTTGGCAAATATCTCCTTAATGTTATGTCCAGAGCAGTTGTGATTTTTTTTAATTCACTCATATAAAATTAATAATGTATAGGGTGGTCTGTAAGTCATGTCATCCCTACATATTCTTTTAGCTTTCATTATTTTTCATTTTAATAATATATAAGTTATGTAATTATTTTATCTCTAAAAAAGATCTTTGAAAATTAGATTATTTTCTAGAATTTTGGTTTGTATTACGTAATTATTTTGGTTGGTTTAGCTCAGTGGGTAGAGCTTTCGCCTAGGAACCACAGGGTTCCTTGTTCGATACTGGCCCTTGCCAACTCAGCATATGAGTAGCATAGGGATCTGTGTGGTAAAATGAGGAGCTGATGATGGGTGTGGCTTTTCTCCTCATATGCTAAAAACAATCTCCTTGGTCTAGCACTAGTGAAAAAAGGATAGACTCCATCACAACTTTATTTTAATTCTATTTTATTTTACCTCTGGAAAACCTCTGGTTCAACAGAAACATCTCCTTGAGAACTAAATAGGCAGAATACCAGGACATAGTTCTCACAACCCTCCTGTAGGGTGCAGAAACCTGGATGGTATACAAAACAGATACCCACAGGTTACATGTCTACATGATACATCACTTATGCAGGATATTAAATGTCAAATGGTGGCAGTATTTTTCCAACCTAGATAGAACTGGACATGAACACCATATTTCTCCAGTGCAACCTGAGATGGGCTGGCCACTTGAACAGACTTGGGGATAACAGACGGTCAAAGTAGATTCTGTACTCTCAACTGAAAGAGAGAGTCATGTGGAATCAATAGTCCAAAGCTCAGGTACAAATACAAAATTAAGAGAAACCTGGGGGACTTGAACATCCCCATCAGCAGTTGGCAAGGCGCATCCAGTTATCAAGTAAAATGGAGAAAACAGATTTGCATAGTGTCATCATCAGACACGATGGACAGCTATTATTATTATTAGAATATTATTAGTAGGGGGTGGCAAGACTTTTGGATCATCCTGTAGTTTGCAATATTTATAAATAGGGCTCAATATCAATCAACGTGTGTGTGTATGTGTGTGTATATATATATATATATATATATATATTCTTTCCTAACTGTTAATGTTAATAGATGAAACTATGTTATGTAGGCTTCATATGAAATCAAGGATGAACCTCAAACAAAGGTTAGAATAACTTTTCTTACCCATTCATCAGAATTTTCTGTGTTCCCTACATGCCACTCTACTTTTACTGGGCTCAATTTCTGGTGACATAATTTACAAGGTAACAAGTTTAAATTTACATTAAACACTTAGAGATGAATATCTGGTGCAGTTAAGATTTCTCATCGCAGCTTCATGTCTTTTGTGTTCCCTTGAGGCTTGTCTTTCACGAAGGGTTGTCACCATATTCTTGCTGCCTTGCTACTATCGGGCAAATGAGTTTTGGTTAAGTCTTCCTTAGGATTCTTAGCCTCTCTTTGTTCTGGTTGCAACTTTTTCTGGGTTCATAGTGTTAGAGAGGATAAGCCATATTTTTCATAGATTGCATCCAGAGACTTTTCCCTTCCTTTCTTCATCCATGTGATCATGGACTTCTTGTCGCAGATCAAGCAGCTCCTCTTTCCCCTTCACTTGTATCTTTCAACAATTGCCTCAGGTTCTTCAGAAATTCCAAACAAAATAGTTGGTTAATTTTTTGTGTAAATATATTTTTTAGACTTGAAGTTCTTCTTGTGCAAGTCTTAGAAATACCGACCACATTCTTTACTTAAAATATTAGTTTTTCTTCAAGAAAATTTCAGATCATTCTTAGTGTTTTGAATATTAGAAGAATTGTAGTTCTTTTCATATATATATATACACACATTTTTAAGATTTAAATTTTTCCTTAGGAAAATTTCCAATGATTCTCATTGTTTTAGATATTAGGAGAGTAATAGTTGTTTTCATATATATATATATATATATATATATATATTTCCAATTTTAACATTTTTTTCATATACTGCATGATGTTCCTTTTATTGTTCTACAGAATATCTTGTCTATTTCTGTCCATTTGATTACCAAAAACAATATTGTAATGTTTAATGTTTCCTAATACTATTTTCTGTAACTTACATACTTTGTTTATTTTTTTCATACTTCCCAATGAAAGTGTTTGTGATTCATTTACTCTTATAGTACACTCATACATTATCTCTCTCCCTCTCCAGACGCACACACACACACACACACATGAGTCTGTGTGTATATTCCATGTGTTAGAGGCTGTTGTCATCAAGTAACTAAGATCTTTTTTCTAAAATTCTTTTTTCTTTCTTCATAGCAGCAATGCAGCCACTTGAAATAAGTTTGTCAATAATCAGAATATATTTCTTTATTTTATTATGTGACACTCTCTGTCTGGTTTGTTCTAGTTAATTTGATTAGTAGTTTGCTTGCCAAAAAATAAACAAACAACAAAAAACAAACGAAGCTCCATTCTAAGTTTGTTTCCTTACATCTTCAGATTGGTGGAGTTTGCTAGGACTATAATATTCTGACTTCAGTTAATTTAAAATATCTTGGAAATTTTATTAAAAAATTCACAACGGTGTCAAATAACAAAACGATATAAAAGGAATTAATAATACTACTACTACTACAAATAAAATAATATCATCATTATTATCATAAGGAATAAATATTTTCCTTGATTTTCTGTTTGATACAATTCTATACTAATTCTTTCTTGTGGTAAATGAATTTTGTTTTCTTTGGAAGTTATTGAGTACATTAGATATAGATAGTATTTCTAAGCATGAGCTCATTAGTACAATCTTATGTACTTCAGTGTAGGAAATTTATTAGGGGACACACATGCTTTTGTTCAAATAGACATATCTCAGCCCTTCTAGAGATTAGGTGAGGATACTTATAACGACAGGACCTCAACCTCTTACACCTTCTTAGGCCATTCCATGTGGTGCTACCACGGCGATACAAGGTGAGGCATAACACCAATAAGGTTGATCGAGCAGTGTCTTTACCCACCACACCAGATGAGCCAAGGGCCATCAACTCTTGGACTACTTCGAATTCATCAGGCTAACAGGGTGCGGTTACCAGGAAACTTTCATTCCACTAAGTTTTCAGGAAGGTATATTTTCTGCAAACCTTCTTAACCCCTACTGATCTAAATCTGATCTAACTAAACTAAATCATGGACATTGAACTCTGTGAACACTACCATTACTCTTTTATACTTTTCTACCATTGTACATTTTTATCTTTTGTACATTAAATGCTTTTCATTCAAAAGTTGTTGCTTCCTTTCTTCAGAAACAGTGCCCAGCTTCTCTCTGCTTCCACTTGTAATTGTATTTATTCCGCTACAATCTTTAGGGGTGTGAAAAGCTTTGATTAAATTTTTATATCAGATAAAAATAGAGTTCCTGTGAATTTTTTTTAAATGTACACAGTGGTGTCACCCCTTAATAAATCTAGTCACCCCTTAACAAAAAGTAATGAGAAAAAAAAATAAATAAAAATAAAACAATAAAAGTAATAAGAATCTTGCAGTAAAGTCATGTCACACATCCTCCACACTTTTGCTAGAATGCACACGATGATGTGTCAAGACACTTGCAAGCAGTCTCTCTTCCAAGCTGTAGAAGTTTATGTCAGCTTTATTACTATTATCATCATTATTATATACTAGCTTAATTGCCACCTGATAGGACGGCTTTTAAGCTACTTAACTGATAATTTCTGTTGCCATAATTCTAATGATGTTTTGCCAGAGATAAAATATTCAAATTAGCCAAATTATACTATACAAGAGAGGTAACTTTTTTATTTATTTATGTTAGATTAATAGAAAAGCCCTGTGATAATAATAGCTTGCTAACCATGATATCACAATAAGTGCTATATGAAATCTAAACAGCCTCATCCAAGATTTGAACTCCGATCAACAGATCTATTTCTTACAATGATAACCATTACACCATGAGTACCTCTAACAATCCAATGTATTTAATGACCACCATTTAACTCTTTGCCTACTTTAAAATGCTCGCAGCAACTCTCCCACCACCTTTGAGAGCATGTATCCCTGCCCTGTAAAATTCTGTTGACTGTTCTTTGAGACACTTCTTCACTACAGATTTCACTACTTCATCGCTGGAATAATGTTTGCGTCTCTTCAGCCCCATGAAAGAGGGTTTGACAAATAAACATTATTCCAGTGATGAGGAAGTTTGACAGGCAAACATCATTCCAGTGATGAGGAAGTGAAATCTGTAGTGAAGAAGTGGCTCAAAGAACAGTCAACAGAATCTTACGGAGGCAGGGATACATGCTCTCATTGAAAGGTAGAACATTGCTATTGAGAGAATTGGTGGCTATGGGGAGAAGTATGGATGTGATCCGCAGAGGACCAGCTTCATTTTGATGTATGATACTGTGACGGAGAACAAGAAAGGAAAAAGAGCAAGACATTGTCTTGCCTGCCGAGATCGAACTCGCGTCCTCCCGCATGCAAAAACAAATGTAATTTAGGCACTGGACGGACGCGAGGTTTGACTGATGTGCCCGGATGTTTGGCTAATATGCCGATAAATAACCAAAGCGAGTGGAGAGTGGTGTGACAAGCAGACAAGCATTGGGCCTACGTGAGACGGCAGTCAGAAAAGATTATTTTGACGACGATGACGGATTTTCAGCTGCTGGTCGTGTTGACCAAAAGAAAGTTTGGCCTGCGAGAAGACGGTGAACTCGCTTCTTTTTGGTCCCCCCTCAGCAGGAACTTGTTGACTCAAATTTCTATTTCCCCCCCCTCTATTTTCCCCCCCTTCCTGTGTTGGTAATTATACCTGTCCAAAACATAATGGCATTACTTTTTGACTCAGCCTCGTCCCTTGTAAATGTGTTATATAACACTCTCCACAATTTTATCCTTGTTATTCTGAAGACTAAAACATTAATAAAAGCTATTATTTTTCTCTTCCTCCTAATTTAATATCAGTTCTTTTTGACAGATCACACAGGGTTAACAGCATTATCATTTCATCTAATAGATATAATTATGATAATTTTTCTTCCTAATATGATCACATGTTAACAATTATTATTTCTATTTCAGCTTAATCAGCTTTTCAGAAAGATGACCTGATCTTAATTACTATTTCTTCATTCATACTAATAACAACAAAATAAACACTGTTAGAATTATCAGTATTATTCATTTTAAAAGTAAATGACTGTCATCAGTGAATATTATCATTTCTTGTGATTTTTACTCCATTATAGATTGTACTTTCTTCATCATCACTGCCACTTTTACTGTACTTTTACTGGGTGTCGAGTCTTGAAAAATACAATAATAACATATCCTACTAAAATATTCTTTATTTTATTGTTGCATGACTTTAGTTTTATTTGAATTTTGGTGTCAAGTACCGTTTCTTTGTTGGAGTTGGCTCTATCAATATTGTAGAATAAACATACTGAGTTCCAATTACCATCGAATTGGTAAGACAAGGCAACAAGGAAGCCATAATTTAATACAGATCTAACCTTGTTGCAAGCCTACTTCAGAATGCCAGAGCACTTATGAAGCATCATAACATCATAGAAACCAAGCAGCTAATCAGGACTCAATTTGGACACTTAGGCCCTTACTTAGATGGGAAATCAGAGAGGACCCTTCATCAGTTAGCTGATAATGACAAGCCCAAGTAACTATATAATTGTCCTAACCCTAATGCCCTTCTGGCAATCCCCAAATCTTTATTATGTATGTGCTAGAATGTGTTAGCTGAGGATTTTAATGTCCTGGGTACGATGTTAAACTCTGATGGTGAAGTGCCAGTTATGAAGCTCTGGGGAAGGTAGAATGCTCCTTCATCACCATTTCTCCCAGATCCACTCTGACCCGGAGTGGTAGTTCCTGTAAGGGTCCCATCTATGGGTTAAATAGAAAAAATAAGTTTAAAAAAAAGTGTTTTAAAAAATTGAGTTTAAAAAGAAAAGTGAGTACCCATCAAGAATGAATAAAACAAAAATGTCTTCAGCATAAAATAACCCAACAAGGGTTGACAGACTGTAAAACTCAACCAATCAACCAAAATTCTCATTTAGAGGTTGATGCATCTGTTAAATTTTATATTCTCTATATTATGAATATTTATTCACTTATAAATGGGGTTCTCTAAAATATTTATTAAAGTCAGTAAACCTGAATGCCTCTCTCTCTCTCTCTCTCTCTCTCTCTCTCTCTCTCTCTCTCTCTCTCTCTCTCTCTCTCTCTCTCTCTCTCTCTCTCTCTCTCTCTCTCTCTCTCTCTCTCTCCTCTCTCCTCTCTCTCCTCTCTCTCTCTCTCTCACTCTTCTCTCTCCTCTCTCTCGTCTCTCTCCCCTCTCTCTCTCCTCTCTCTCTCCTCTCTCTCACTCACTCACTCACACAATGGATTGGGTAACTTTCTGAGTATCATCATAAACAAAGTGATTATGTATGTATTTGTGTGTCATCCAGGACAAAGAATGTTTCAGATTTCTGATGTATCCATTGACCATTTGACATCACTGATAATTGCCTCTGTATTAACCTTGAGTTGCGCTATACTGGCTGGTTGAAATGGACAACAAAGTGGTTGGAATGAAAGAGAAGAGAGGGGGGGGATCATAGATGAAAAGCCATGAGCACATTTGTCTCACTCAAAATACCAAGGATTCTTTATTGCTCTGCACTGAAACAATTGTGCCCAGAACATTTGGTCCTAGCAAATTCAAGCTTATAAACTATCAGCTATGTTCCTATTTTAAATAACATTTAAACTACTTCAAATATAAAAACAAATTTATTTACTGTATTAATAGTACTAGTAAAAATTGATTTTTGAAAAATATTGCCTGAGTTAAAAATTCAATGTCAGAGGGTTTGTATCATAAGTAAGTAAAATCATCAAATTTATCATAAAATGTTGCAAAATATTAATTATTTCGAATATTTTACACATAAATTTTACACAAAATTGTAGGTATTTAATTTTTTGTAAACTTTTTTAGTTAACTCTTTGTTAGTGAAAAAAGGGTGAGAGTAAAAAATAGTTTTTTAAAATTGATAATAAATTTTGCAAATAATTTTTCCATTTAAAGTAATGATACAACTTTTCAATTAATTTCATAGTTTTTCTATTTAAATTGTCATTATTACAATGGAAAGGATTTGAATATTGAATTATAA
The DNA here is from genome assembly GCA_023376005.1 of Doryteuthis pealeii. Classification (NCBI taxonomy): domain Eukaryota; kingdom Metazoa; phylum Mollusca; class Cephalopoda; order Myopsida; family Loliginidae; genus Doryteuthis; species Doryteuthis pealeii. The sequence goes on from CM042156.1 coordinate 2,239,837, forward strand.
GGAACAGCTTTTATTTATCTTATTAATATTAATATTGAATATTTAAAAAAGATAAATAAAACATATATAATACAGGGTTGTTCCTTATTCTATGTGTTAATGATTTTAGGCTTTGTGATGTAAGCAGTGTTGTAGTTTCAGTTCCAGTTAGACAGATACCGAATCTCCATTATAAATAAGAATTATAACTTTTTTGTTGGCTAATTGTTGGATTTCCCAAGCACTTATTTTCTGAAACATTTAGTGAAGAACTTTTTATTGTTATAAGATAAGAATTTTTTTTCCACAAAGAATCTCAGAAATTTGAAAATTATTCATCTTTTTTTTTATTCATCATCATCATCATCATCATGCTGACAGCACAGATTCCTATGACTCTCTCTCACCACCTGTCCCTATTAGTCATTGTTCAAAGGGTTTCAAATCCTGGATGAGGCTGATTGCATTTCACATAGTACTAATAACCTTGGAAAAACTATGCATTCACGTATTCTCCCACCAGCTATGGGTGAATAGTAGGCAGATTGGGTTCTTTAACCTTGGTTATGTAACCAGTGTTGGACAAGAAAAACTCTGAATTTAAAATCTGTTAAACCCCACTTAAAAATTAAACCTGTGTCACATCCAACTTGTGCATAGGGGTTGGTAAATATACAAAAAAGGGGGGGGGCGAAATATTCCATATACCAGACATGGACTCTCTTGTTGATTCTGATGCATGAAGGTTCATCCAATGAACAACCCACACAATGGTTTTGTTTATAGTGGTCAAGGCCTGTGTTTGACCATCCACACTTTTTGTCACAGTCGATAGTAAAGAATTGATGCATAAGGAATGCCACAAACCCAATCAACAACTGACCTCAGGTTTTTTAAATTCAGAGTTTTCCTTCTCCTAGAGTGATTACCAATCCAACCATAGTCTGCTAAATAAACCACAACATCACCAAATGTTGGTGCTCTAAAACAAAAAAGAAGTTTGGAATTATTTAAGTGTACTTTCTGATATAGTTGCGGATAATGTCCCACTTAACACCAATTGGAATGTTATCAAGAAAACATGTGTAAGAGTTGCAACCAATAAGAACATTTAACACCTGGAACAGGTAAGAACAGGTAAGAAAAAAGTGGAAAGTAAAAGAAAAAACAAAAGAAGAAAGAAGATGTTGAGTATCAAGTCAGTGTGGCTTCAGGAAAAGCTTTAATAATATTGCTGATACATATCCCACACTTATTTGCAGTTTGCCTATGTGTATCAATTATAACAAGCAGGAACTTTGAATATACCACAGTATGATAATTTCATTACTACAACGTTTGTTATGTTTACTTAAGAGCTATTGCTAATACTTCAATATGTAAGTAAAAAAGGTAAAGTCATCAGGGTGGTATCAGCCAGACAACGAGGGAGTCTATTCCCTTTTCACTAGTGCTAGACCAAGGAGATTGTTTTTGGCATCTGAGGCAAAGTGCCACACCTACCATCAGCTCCTCCCTTTTCCGCACAGATCCCTGTGCTAATACACTGAGTTGGTGGAGGCCGGTATCGGATCCAAAACCTTGTGGTTCCTAATCTAACATTCTACCGATTGAGCTATGTAAAAAGTACAATAATCTTTATTTAACTCTCTCTTCTCTCTTCTCTCTCTCTCTCTCTCTCTCTCTCTCTCTCTCTCTCCTTCATTTTCATTATTTCATTATGTTCAATTGAAACAGATTAGCGTTATCACTTCTGCGTGCTCAGCCCCCCTCTCTATCTTTCCTCTTCTCTCTCTCTCTTTCTTTCTTTCTTATATCTTTTCTATTTCACATGTTCTTTTCCTTTCCCTTTTTTCTTTATAATAAAAACAGAATGGTCAGTTATTTAGTTGAGGTGATGACACGCATAAGAAATAAGAATTTGGTGGATAAGCAACACCAAATAATCAGGTTTTACATTTTTGCATTTGAACTTGGATGATTTGGACAGTCTAATTTTAACCAAGGGGTGTTGCAAGATGATAATGGTTGGAAGATTAAGGAACAAGAGTATTAATATATACTGTTCACTAAAATCCAACACCTGTATTACAAAGGAAGATTACTGCATTAGAAATGTGTTTTAACTCTAAGGAACAATTAAAATATTAAAATGTTGATGCAAAAAGAGTAATCTCTTCATTTGTAATAAAAATATGTCTCGAAACTCATACTTAAATTTCATCTCTAATAATCAATTTGAATGTCAGTGTGTCAAATTTCTTCAATTTCACTCCTAGAGGCCATAGCCCAACATATCATATCATTTTGGCATCAGGCCAACTCTGTGAGCCAATTAAAAATATTCCACTTCAAATCTGGACCTGAAATTTTTGATACATAAGTTTTAATTTCTGCGAACGTTTTCAGCGATTTTTTTTTTTTTTTTTTTTTTTTTTTTTAACATGTGTTTTGCAATGGATTTTGTTTATATATACTCAATGCAGGAAGTGTGATTATTAAGCCAAATTTCCAATCAAGAGGTGCTCATGTTTAAATGGTTAATGTTACATAGAATGGACATGGTGAGAAGAGTTCAAATCCTGTTTGCATTTTGTATAGTGCTAAAAAGGTTCAAATCTAACTATTCTCCCTTCAGCTATGGATAAATAGTAAGACAGAATGTGATTTTTAACCTGGGTATGGCAACCAATCTAGAAGAAGGAAGACTCTCAATTTAAATCAATGAGGGGGCAAAACTACTTTGAGAGTTCCTTCTTCTCCTATACTCATTAAAGACAGAAAACCCACTAAGAGCCTTCTGTAGGAGCGAGCTTTATTGCCACCCAATAGGGCGGCTTTTAAGCTAGTTAAAAAATAAACAGCAGTTTTATATATTTTGGTGTCATAGATATTCCTAGAGAAATAGTAACTACTAATGATATACTGTCTATTTAGATCATTACCTAATTATTGCTGGAGTCTGTAAATGTTTGGTGATATTAGAAAAAGTAGAAATAAAATTTTTGTGTGGAGGGATGGTTGGTGTTATTTTAAGGAATTTAATTCCAAGAATGTGTAGGAGAGTCACTAGAAATGCTAGCAAGACTTTATTCTACTAGGTGCTATTTTCATATTCCAGTAATTCAATGATAAAAGAAGGAATGTTAAAAAGTAAAGAAACAAAATAAGAGGCTATGAATGTTATAGTATGTTATTGCAGACATTTGCCTCGGGTAATTGACAGATAAATGAGTTACGTACCAATGATTGATGGACAGCTGATTGCATGTGCAAGAAGATGAAGATAGAAGACGACCAAAAACCAAAAACACCAAAAAAAGAAAGAAAGATGGAAGCAGAAGAAAGCTTGATTGAATCAAAGACAATTGGAAAAGAATTCCAAGATATTGGCAATTTTCAACGTTTGATCATCAGTTCACTGTGTCATTTCACATTCGGTGTTTCTCTTTCTTTCTTTTTCTTTTTTCGTACAAAAAAAAAGAATAAAAACAAAAAAATAAAACAAATATGGGAAGTGAAAAATTTGCTGTTGGTATCTATTGTCTATATTTACTAATAATAATTTTCCGGTTGAAATGTATCCTTGCCACAAAATCTACAAGAGTACAAGAGATTTTAGAATAATTAACACACAGACTTAATTTGTATTATCTAGATTTTTTGGACTGTTGTCCTCATCTTTATTGTTATATACACAACGTTTCATTGCTGGACAATTTGATTGTTGGATTGTGTAATTGACATTGTATTCTTAAACTTATCTCTCTTTTGATTTTTTGGACTGTTGTCCTCATCTTTATTGTTATATACACACACCATTTCTTCTTCAGGTGTTTCGTGTTGAACAGGTTCAAAAATTCTGAATAATCCAAATAATAATAATAAAAATAATAAATGGTAACATCTAAACATACCATTGTTTAATAGATTAATTTCAAGGGCATGTCAACCCATCTAAGGTTATTTTATGCCTCGATAATAGATCCAAATTTACATTTTTTATATAGTTTCTTCTTAAGGGTTGTTTTTTTTTTCACAATCCTATCAAATACAGATTATTTTAAAACATATCTATTATCCCATTGATAGGACTTGACAAGTACTAACACTCCGGATCAGAGTGGACCTGAGAGTAATTGCAATGAAGTTAGTTGTGTATAATTCATATAGAAAAGTAATTTTGTATTGCATTCTTAAAATAAAGAATTGAAAAATCACATCATCTGTTTCACTTCCTGATGTTAATTCTATTTTTACTCTGTTTAATGAGTTTAGTCAATAATGAAAAAAAATTAAATTAAGAAACAAAGTTAATTTTGATGTAACAAAAGAACAGATTTAAACCAGGGTAAACAGTTACTTGGTGGTTGCATTTATTAGTCTCACAAGAGATCTAGATTTAGATATGAATCACAGTGAGAGAGAGAGAGAGAGAGAGAGTAATATGGGAGACTAATGTTTGCCCATGTAAGTTCAAGACTACAGTTATTTACCTTAGATCTGGTTTTCAATATATATTTTTTGTTTTCTTCTACCAGTTAACTATCAAGGTTAGAGAATCCAGTCTTCTCTATTTCCCCACCAACTGATAGATTAGCATGGATCAAGTGAATGCTAACTCAACTGAAATTCTAGGTTGACACACTTATTCTAGTTTCTACATTTACCATAATCCACGCACATGTATATATATATATATATATATATATATATATATATATATAAGATAAGAAGTGGCTTACCAGTGTAAATGGGCACGATGGTTAGGAGGTGCAAAATTCAGGGGTTAAGTCAGCGATATAACAAATACAAAGTGCTCAATACGAAGTAGAGCAAATTTATTATAAAATGGATACAATTTTGTTTATAAAACCGTTCTTACACTTCATGACCCATACAGTTATTAGACAACGATATTCTAGTAAAAACATTCACACAAATCAATCCACATCTATTGTTTACATTTTGATCTTCACGAATAAAACAACTGCCAGTGAGATATTTCAAATCGTAAACAAGCGTTCCTTAGTAACTTTCTATCTAATACAATGAACACATACATATGATCGACTGCAATTAATCGGTACCTCGATTAATTCAGTGGATTTAACCCTGAAGATCCTTATGGTGAAACTCGCGTAGGTTTCTATTGTATCCATTTTATAATATATATATATATATATATATATATATATATGGGAGAATATGTGCTTAATTGAAGTCGAACCTAATTTTATGAAAGTTAATTAATTAATAATTAATTAATTAGGCGGGATTACCTATTAAATTTAAGGCTAAACAAATCGAGAAAAATCAATCTCTGTATGTACATTTCATACAGAGATTGATTTTTCTCGATTTGTTTAGCCTTAAATTTAATAGGTAATCCCGCCTAATTAATTAATTATTAATTAATTAACTTTAATAAAATTAGGTTCGACTTCAATTAAGCACATATTCTCCCAAATATTGTCGGCTGAAAATAGCCATATCACAAACATCGTCTGTTTGTTTACTTCTCATATATATATATATAATTAAATGATCATGCCAAGCAAAGTCGGCGAACACTGCATGCAATGTATGGAACACTGGACAGCTGTGTCAACATAATTAGGTCTCATTAGCAGTGTATACCTCGATCTCCCCCCAACAGAGATCGAACCGGAGAACCCAGAATGCAGAGCCAGAGACTCTACCCCTAGGCCTCCAATCCATGCCTCACACGAAACTCGCCAAATGAACCTGTCAATGATAAATGCGCCACTACTACCACGTGTGATATGCGGAACACTGGACAACTGTTTTGACCTAATTAGGTCTCATCAGCAGTGTATACCTTGATCTCTCCCCGACAAAGATTGAATCGGAGAACTCAGAATGCAGAGCCAGAGACTCTACCCCAAGGCCACCAGTCCATGCCACATGAAAAGCATTAATTAGTTGTCCAAAAGAGTTTTAATTTGTAAATCAAGTACTTGCAGTTCTTTTCTGAACCATTATCAAGGCTGTTAATCATTTGTCTAAACTATGGTTTTGTTTTTTGTTTTTGTTAGGGTGATGCTAAATAATGCTGGTAGTTTAATTTCTAAACATATCTAATGAGCTAGGCAAACATAATTTATGATAAAAAATTGTTCTATATGTTTAAAGCATATATATATATATATATATATATATATATATATATATATGGTCAATCACAGACACCGAGTTTTGACGTATCATATCTGCTCAATGTGGCTACTTCTGGATGGGATAGAAACCCGACCGATATTTCATCAGTCAGAGTTCCTAACTACTAGACCTTCAGTTACCTACAAGCAGGGAGTAGAATTTAACTAATAAATACATACATAGGTATGTATGTCACGGACTCCAGAGAGTTCACATCCATTTTATAGGGGAGCCTTGCCATTTAAACAAAATTCATGGCTTTCAGCAAAATTCCCTCCAGAGAGCTCAATCAACCAGGATGCAGAAAGACGTTTATTAATAAAAGTGTTTTTTTTCTTTTCTGGAACTTGATGCTGATTGAATTATGTTGGAGAATTAGCTGAAAATCTTATTTTTATTTCAATGATTGCTTTTCATTAGAATAAAAAGCTATTTTTTAACACTGTTATTATTGCATTCCTTTTGAAAAGTTTAATAAAACCTTATATAGTCAATAGCAAGAATTATATAAAAGAAAAGAAAACAGAAAATATTATTCCTCATGGCAATTTAGATTCATTGATATAATACAAGATTCTTTTTTTTATTATAACTTCACAGACATATTGACTGGTTTAAAGCCCTGTAAGATCAGTAGGTAATCTGCAAGTTTCTTTTTCTTACTCAAAAAAATAATGAATTTATTAAAAACTAAGATTTTCAAAACCATATCAATCCTTTTGTATTGTAAAAAATTAAATTTTTTTTCTATTTTGAAAATTGTGCCATATCATATCATATATTGGTTTCATGAATAATGATTGAGGGGGTGGTCCACATTAACTGCAGGCATGTTCATGACTGATAAGGCTGTAAGGATTTACGTAGGAACTCTCCTGTCAAGGGATACAGGAAGTTAAGAATTAACCCCATTAGTGGGCTGAGAGAAATTCGTCCATTCCAGGGTGGATAACTAGATAGGAAGGACCTTCTACCTCTATACATAATATAATATATTATACAAGAGATCCAGAAGAAAGTGACGGCAACAGAGCACTGGCACATCAACATCTTCAGGATCAGCCTTCACATACGATATCTGTGGTAGGGGCTGTTTTTTGAACATTGGACTTCAGTGTAACTTCAGGGGCACTAGAAATATATAGTCCTTCCGAGACTGAATGTCGATGATTATTTAGGTATGTATGTATGTGTATATATATATATATATATATATATAATATATATATATATAAATGTATGTGAATATATATATTCATATATGTATATACATATATTCATGCTCAATACACACTACACAAGTAGCACCCCTAAAACCAAACCAGAATGCAGAACCAGTGAGAGAAAAAAAAAGATCTACAGTAGATAAATCATATTAGAAAAGGTGAACCTCTATTTTTTGAGCCTTCAGTCTACTGCTCATACTTCATAACTGCATATTGTCCTTTTCATTTGATTTTGGAAATTCATTCCTCATACAAAAAAATGTATTTCCTTTTTTCTTCTTTTCTTTTTTTTAATACTTTCAATCTAATTTTTTTTCCTGAATTTCATTTCTCTTTTTGATTTATTTTCATGTTTTCAATACTCACTAATATAAGAAGAGGATATTAAGTGTGTGGGAGGGGGGATATTCGTGTGAATAAATGAATTTTTCTTCTTCTTCATCTTTTGAATGACAGCAAAAAAAAAAAAAAATGGAAAAACTTCTTGGACGTGATAAAGAATAAAGAGTCCAGAATTTGCATGTATTTTGCACACAAATAAGCAACCAAAAAAAATTGAAAATTAATAAAATAAGTATTAGTATATTGTTAATAAATATATAGCAAATAATTTTTAATTTTATGCATATATGTGTCAATGCACCTGTGTGCACCATGATGCATATGTACCACACTAATATGATAACATATATTAGCATTATAAATGTGTGTGTGTATATATATTTTTATATATATATATATATATATATAAACATATAGCGATAGAGACAGAGATTTATATATACAAATTAACATATACTTATTTTACTAATATACAGGTAATTCCATGTCAAATCATCCAGAAAAAAGTAAAACTGTCACCCACCCCCTTCAATTTTTCTGGAATTTTTATCCAGCTATGAACTATGTTAACATTAGACAATCCCCAAAATTTGAGCTTTCAATTCCCAAAATTGAAGTTATGTTGATTTTTAGCTCTCCAAATTCGAGGGGAGAAATGGCGAGTTTTTGTAACATATTTTTGTCTGTAAAATGAGTTCTAGAGCTTGCCTACTACTAAAACTTGGTTTATAAAAGCCACACAATCTGAAAATGCTACCAGAAAAATCTTAGTCAACCAATCTTAAGTTATTGATGATTTCTGATTTTTTCATAGCAAGACCAATATTCCAATGTGGCACTGCATCTATGACATTTTTTTTTATTACTATTTCACATATATTGAACATTATTTGTACCAAAAAGATAGTTGGATTTTTGCTCAGAACCAAAGCTATAACATCAGTTAAAATTTTGCAAATCAGAAATCATTAATAACTTTAAATTGGTTAACTTTAAGACTTTTTTAATACCATTTTTGAATTCCTTGGGTGAAAAGGATTTTATAAACTATTTTTTAGGAGAACTCATTTAACAGACAAAAATAGATTACAAAAATTTTGCATAACAAAAAGGTTTTCAACCCCCCCCCCCAAAAAAAATTTGGAAAGCTAAAAATCGACATAACTCGGCCAATTTTTGGAATTGGAAACTCAAATTTTAGGGATTGTCTAAATTTAAGATAGTCCACACCTGGACAACATTTCAGAAAAATTGAAGTACAAAATTTTAACAAATTTTTGCAAAATGTTGCAGCTTTGGTTCTGCGCAAAAATTAAACTACTTTTTGAAACAAATAATGTTCAATATATGTGAAATAATAATAGAAAGAATTTTTGTCATAGATGCAGTGCCACATCGGGATTTTGATCTTGCTATGAAAAAATCAAAAGTTATCAATAACTTAAAATTGGCTAACTTTCAGACTTTTTCGATAGCATTTTTGGATTCCTTGGAAAAAAAATGCTTTTATAAACCAATTCTGAGGAGTAGGGAATCTTTAGAACTCATTTTACGGACAAAAATAGATTACAAAATGTTGCCATTTTTTTGTGACCCCCTCAAATTTGGAGAACTGAAAATAGACATAACTCCGATAATTTTTTGAATTGGAAGCTCAAATTTTGGAGAATGTCTAACTTTAACATAGCCCACACTGTACAAAATTTCAGAAAAATTGAAGGGATAGGTGACATGGCCTGGATGATTTGACATGGAATTACCCATATACATATATATATATACATGTAAATATATATATGTATATATACTTATATACATATATATACATATATACATATATATTATATACACACACACACACACATATATATAAGTTAAAGTAGTGAATTCATGAAGTTAATGCCACTTGGTAACTGTCAGTTACTCAACTATACAATTCTCAAACCATGGTTGAACATTGCATAAGTAAGGTATAAATATATGTATGTATACATATAGAGAGATAGAGAAATAGATTCCTGTATATAAATTTACATATATTCATTTCTTTTTACTCAAATATATTGAGATACTGACACAAAAATTTATCTTTACATACATCAGATATATATATATATATATATATATATATATATATATATATATATATGCTTCTGTGTGTTTGCACAGTAATGCATATATATTAAGAGTAAGAAACTTTCCAGCCACCTTCTTATCTGTCTGAATCTGATTTACACATAGTGGCGACCAACCACTTGAGCAGCTTGCCTGCTGCTTTACAAGAATCAATATCACAATAACACAATGCTGAATATATATTCATTCAAATTTATTATATTTTGTGAGAAAGCAATTTCTGAGGAACTTGTAACCTCATGATTGAAATAATAAACCTTACTAGTTTTCAGTCTTAGCTTTAATGAAAAAACTCAAGATTACATAAAAAGAAAATGGTGACTGATTTTAGAGAAATTCTAAAAAAAAAAAAATTTTTTTAAAAAGATAAAAAATCAGAAACCTGATCTTCAATGAAATGAGGATTTTGAAAGGAATGGAAAACTTAATGACATTACAAGAGAAGCTCATTGTGTTCACTTTTGGAAATTCTACAGTTTTTTTTAAAAAAACATTTAGAGCAACTTTTTAGCATACTGCTTTAAAGATTTACCACCGTCTACTAAAAAGTATAGAATTTTTATTCTAGAATACCAATAGAGAAACTTAGCCTCATTTTGATTTTAATATGCATTTATTATTATTATTATTTGCTGTCCATCCTTTCCAATGATGACACCATGTGAATCCGTTTCCTCCAATTTATACAGTCTCTGGTTGCGTCTTGCCAATGTTAAAGTCCTTCAGGTTTTTCTTTTATGTTGTCTTTCTACCTGAGCTTTGATCTACCAATTCCCTGGGATCCCTCTCTCAATTGAGGGTACAGAATCTGCTTTGGCAGTCTGTCATCCCCAGGTCTGTTTAAGTGTCCAACCTATCTCAGGTTGTACTGGACAAGTATTTGTGCATGCCAGGGAGTCCAGTTCTCTTCAGGATGGTCCTGTTTGAAACATTCTGTCATCACTTGAGATTTAATTTCCTGCACAAGTGACACATGTATTAGACATGTAGTCTGTGGGCATCCACTTTGTATACCATTTAGGTGTCTGCACTGTAGAGGAGGGATGACAGAACTATGTATTTATAATATATACATATACTTACATATTTATGTATTAATAATATATAATAATCCATACAAATGAGACAAATAATGTTAAGGTATAATCAGACACCTACCCCCCTACCCCCCAAAAATAACATTCTCTTTTATTTCTCTTAATTCTTTCATTCATTAGGTTATTATAATTTAGCTTCAATAGTAAAAAAATCCAATGCTATTGATAATAAATAAAAAATATACATACATATATTTCTCAAGTTTGATTTCTAAAACTTAAAGTTAGAAATTCTTGAAAGAATTTTAATTTTTATTTATTTAGTTATTTTCTAATTATAGATTGTAATTTTTTTAACAATCAGCTTGTTTTATAGCAGTAAAAAGTAAAGACGATCTATTGTCGATATCAAAGGAGATTATCCTCTTTTCTCTAGTGCTAGACCAACGAGATTGTTTTTGCTGAGATGGACTGCCACACCTACTGCCACTCCCAAATTTACCACACAGATCAGATTACCCAAGCTGTGCTACTCATGCCAGTTGTAGAAGAATAGGCTCCACCAAGCAGTTCCAGTACAAGACACACTATATGAGTTGTGCGCTCATGACCAAACCAGGTTATAGGTAAATAGTGGGGAAGACTGGTCTCTTCAACCTTGGTATGGCAAGGAGAAGGAACACTAAATTCTAACCAGTTATAGAGAGATGGGCTCTACCAAGCTGTTCTGGTCCAAGATTCACTGTGTGAGTAGTACCCCCATGACCTAACCAGGTTATTGGTAAATAGTTGGGAAGACTGGGCTCTTTAACCTTTGTATGGCAACCAGTCTAGGAGAAGTAACACTCTAAATTCTAACCAGTTGTAGACTTGGAGAGGAATGGGTACTACCAGCTGGTCTATTCGAAAGCATATTACACAAGTTGTGCCCCCCTTGACAAAACCAGATTAAGGAACCTGTTAGTGAGAAATAAATAATCACAATTTGTTTGAAAAATGTTGTTTGAGAAGTTGAAAATTGCTTTTATGTTCATATTTTATTGTTCATATTTGAGTTTTCCTCTGATTAAGCACGGCATATGATCTTTGCCATCGCATATTCATATTTTCTCCATTTGTAATTAATTTATCAAAATGATTAATTTATTTATTCATAAAAAAAAGAAACAATTCTAGAGATGCAGTTGTATATATCTCTTTTTTTTTTCAGAATCATTTCACTCTTCATGGCAGCCATTTTGAATGATTTTATACTTCAGAGAATTTTTTAATAAATCTAACACTGAACGTCATTTGAACAAATTTTTACTGATTGTCTATTGGACAAGAGTTTTGAATTTTTATTCTAACATCAACTGGATAAAACAACAAGTATTTAAAAATAATAAAAAACGAAAAAAACGTTAATATTTTCATACAATGAGGTTCATATCAAATTGCATTTATTAATTCTTTTATGACCCAAACAGTTTTAATAATAATCAAGTGATGTGTGAATTTCGTATTTTCCTGTTTAGTGAAAACAAGAATCTGCTTCATCATTTGGAAGAAAAGTTAAATTTGTATGAAATTTTCTATTGACTGTAAAAATTGTGATTTCTCTTGTGATGTATTTAAAACTTTTGGATGTTAAAAAGAAAATCAAAGAAAAAGTTTATAACCAAAGCCAATCCATATTTTATAAAATATTTACAAATAATTTTTCTGTTTTGTATTCACTACATTAAACTATCACATTCTGTTATACTTGCTAATTTTTTTTCTATGAAATAAAAAAAATTAATCCTTATTTTTTCAAAATAAAAATGAAATTTATTTGAGAGTATAATTTTTTTTTATTCATCATTGGCATCGCAGTTATATGGTTTCAAGTATTCCTATTTAATACTAATAATTCTTAAATTTATATATTTTACCTATAGATGGGTATAAACTTACTCTTCCCCTCATTTATGGGTTGAATAGTACCACTACTGTTCTTCTACAAGGAGGCTTTGGCATTAAAATAACCCATGAAGTTTTATATGATATTAAACAAAGAAACCAAACCAAATTTTGTTCTTGGTATGACATTAAACTTCATCTAATGTTGAAGTTCCAATTTAGAGTTCTGGTGAGTATGGAGTACCTCATCATCACCATTACTCCCAGGCCCACTCTGAACCAAAATGTTTGTACCTATTAATGTCCCATCTATGGGTTAAATAGAAAAAAGGGTTTTTTAAAAATGTATTTGAAAAAAATTGTGTTTGAAAGAAAAAAATTGAATACCATCAAGAAAGAATTAAACCAAACATTTTTAGCATAAATTTTTGTTTATCAATCTGGGACACTTTACAGCCATAATAGGTTTTAACATATTTGGCACCGATTTTTGTATACATTTTTTAATGTGTTTCTGCAAATTTGGAACAAAAAAAAAGATATTTTATTTGAAATAACCCAACATGAGTTGAGATGCCGTAAAATCAACCAACCAACCAACCATCCAAGCCAAATTATTTGTTGAGTGTTTGTATCAAACAAAAATATAAAATAATGATAAAATAGAATCCTGAAGAATCTGGAAAAGAGACTGGGAGCACAAGGAATCCGAGAAAGAAGTGTATATCGTGGGAAGCTGAAGAAACTTGCTGTCACTCTGATTCAGTGAAAACCACCATTTACTTCTTGTGTGAAAATCTTGCAAAGAGTAATACAGCCATAACTGCCAAAACATCAGCAGTGGGTGTAACAAAGCTTTCATATGATGATGACCTTAGGGTCAGGCATGGTTTTGGGATTGAAGCAGTAACCCAGGGCAGCACAGCAGTACTCCATCAAACTTTGTGGGTTTTATGTTATAGAGAAGGAGTGCTAGATCCATGTCGCCGCTGCCTGATCTTGAAGCCTCTCAATATATTTCCTTTTTTTTCTGCTAGAATTCATTAGAATTTCAGCTGTGATAAAAAGATTAGGAATTCTTAAGACTTTATCTTAATCCAATGTAAGACATTTAATCTGGGAAAACAAAAACTTTAATTTCAATTATTTTTCATTGAAATTAAAATGTATAAAAAAAACAACAACAATCTATGATAATAGAAAAAAAGTAATTTTTAAAACTGTTTAATTAGTGAGGAAAATACACTGAATTCATTTAATTCCTATCAATTCAGTTGGATATCTATATATTAATACTTGTGTTCCTTAATTGTACAACCTTTATCATCTTGCAACAGCCTCTGTTAAAAATGAGACTGTCCAAATCAGCGAAGATGAAATGACAAAATGTAAATCTTGATTATCTGTGTTGCTTATCAGCCAAATTCTTATTTCTTATTAGTGTTGTTACCCCAGCTAAATAATGGACCATTCTGTTTTTATTATAAACAAATAAAGAGAAGAAAAATACATGCTACACAGAAAAAATATAATAAGAAAGAAAGAGAGTAGGGAAAGCTAGAAAGAGAGGGTGAGCACACAAAAGGGATCATGTTAATCTGTTTCAGTCAAACATGATGAAAAGAAGGAAAAAAAGGAAAAAAAAAAAGTGAGAGAGAATTAGATCAAGATTATTATACTTTTTACATATTGAAGTATTTCAATAGCTCTGAAGTAAAGATATCAAATGTTGTAATAATAAAATTATCATACTATGGTATATCCTCAGGTGCTGCTAGTAATTATCATTTCACTCTTTGCAAAGAGGTTGGTAAATATATAACATAACTAGATAGACTACACTACTGAATCTCTTTCACTTTTCTCTGATGCTATAACATGCAACTAGGTAGACTACACTAATTAATCTCTTTCTCTTCTTCCCTGTAGCTATAACATCATGATGTAGACTACACTACTGTACCTCTTTCTTATTTTCTTTCCTCTGTTGCTATAACATAACTAGGCTGACAACACAACTTAATTATGCGGGCTGACTATATTGACCAACTCTGCACGGATGCTGGATGGTGTGCAGAGGACCTCCCAAAATAAATGAATGATAGAGACTGTTGGCAAGAGATTTACACGGATACCCATGCTACTAGCGGGATATGATGATGATGATGACGAAATCCTTGCTACTTAAATTAATATTTTTTTCAAATCTATCAGGGGAAGTAACTAAAACTTGTTAAAAACAAAAATCTATTTACTTTTGGCAGATGCAAACCAATGACAAGTTTCAGACTGAAAGGTCATCAATGATTTGCTACAAGTCCGCAGGGTCAAGCAAATGTTAGGGAAATTCCTTGATACTAATTTAATCATTTTTAGTGAATTCTTCCAGATGCCACACTTTTCAGCCTTCTCAGACTTCTTTATTAAATTCTGTTTCACCATCAAAAGAAATCAAAATAAGTTTTGGCTTAACCCTTTATCTACCAGAGCACCCCAAACCAACCGACGATCAAAATGCCAGGTCACTCAAATACAAAAAATAAAAGTATTAAAACATCTTTGTAAATTATCATCCTACCTAATTAAAAAAAATCTACTTCAAGGGATGCAACTTTTAATTAGTCACATCCCTTCATTTTGTAGAAAATTTAATGGCTATTGCGGATGGCAGTGGTAGATAAAGGGTCAAGAGTCATACAGAAAATGTATTTTGTCTTAAATTCATCAAATTGTAAAATCACAAACTAATGCATCAGTGGTAAATGGTCACAAAAAAGAAAACAGGCCATGACATGCAACACTCCACATTGGCCCTTACTTTGGCTAGATGGGCTCTGATTAATTGGTTAGTCACATCAAGCCCTAGCACCCATATGAATTTCCCAACCCTATTGCAGCTACACAGTAAATGCATTCCTGTACTAACAAATTTGCCTATCCATCGTCTGGTTGTAAATTTTTCATGTACAATTTCAGAGTTTGATTGTCAAGATAAAAAGCTTTTTTTATCTTATTTATTTGGCACGGTTTTATCAACATTTACAAAAAAAACAAAACTTTTTCTTTTCTTTTTCTAATCATTTGAGTTTTTTTAAATAATAGAGAGAAATTTTTTAAATAATAGAGAGAAATTGTTTGGGGAGGGAAATAATGTTTCCTGACAAATGTTTTTTTTTTCTTTTTTGAGAAGAAAAAAATCCTAAAAAGTGAACAGCAATAATTCCATAAAAAGTAAAGTTGGTTTAGTTGCTTTTTGTCAGTATCAGTTGGACAAAAGAGGGAGTCTATCCCCTTTTTAGTTGTGCTAGACTAGAGAGATTTTTTGTTGCGGTGGAGTGCCTCACATACCGTCAGCTTTCCACTTTAGCGCACAGATCAGGTTATCCAATCTCTGCTACACATGCACTGAGTTGGCAGGGACTGGTATCAAACCCAAAACCTTGCGATTTCTCGGCAGATGTTCTACTAAACCAACCCCATAATAATTCCATAAAATAACATATTTAATTTATTAAATGAATTAATTTATGAAATTAAATTTAATGTTTTTGTATGTTTTAATTGGAATGGATATAAAACAGTTTATAAAAAAATTGTTTTATTTTAATATGATTAGAAATGTAGAAAAAATAGGAATTTAATTGTGATAAGCTTTAAATTGGATATGAATTTTAATCAAGTTTGAAAAATATTGTATGGATTTATGATGGTCAGCCAATATTGGTGTGTTCATAGGACATTGTCACTTATGAGTTTTTACTTTTCCAGTGATGCACAATGCATCTTGCTAATATTACATAGGTGGTAAGTGGTGTTGAAATTCATATAACATAACCAGTATTCAGCTGTATGTAAACTGAGTCTGTCCTGAGAATCCAGATTTGGTAAGTCATTTAAATAGCAGGTTGGACTATTCCTCTGTGTAAATTGGTCAAGTTCATTCCCGGGTTTATCATTGGCTGCTGGTTTTAGTGTGGATACATTTATCCATATATACCCAACACTTGACTGTGTTCTGGTAGTTGGCACAGAGCCTGTATTCGTGCAGGCTGTCTTTTTTTTGTCTGGTGACTGGACGTTAGTTATATCCCTCATGTGAAGCTGAGCATGATATTGATTCTCCAAGTTGCAATACGGCTGCTTTTTTGTAGGATAATGCTTTTAGGAATTGGTCAAAACAGCATATTTGTGTAGTTCCCATCCAGCTTTTTTATCCAAGCATTTCATTAATTCCAAATTGTATTTTAGTAGCATCTTTGTTTACTTCGTGTGTGCTTGATCCAACTTAAACTTTTTTGTCTGTTCAGGTCCTTATTCACTCCATCAATCTGAAGAAATTTTTTTTTTACTGTAATTTTGACAAGTTTAAACATCCAAATCTTGTATTAATTAGCTTTTTCAAACTGTTGTTGTCTGTTATTAAGTATTCAACTCTATTACAAGTTGAACTCTAACAACCTCTAGAGTGTTAGCAGGTGGTTTATATAGAGCTTTGGGTTATTCCATTATGAACTCTGGCAAGTTTACTTCCTGGGTTCTGATTGGCTGATGGTATTCAGGGTGAGTAATGATATAGATAAGTACCCACTCTTCAGCCCTCAGTCTGAACTGTGCCAGCAGCATGCAAGGACTGTATTTAAGTTACAGCTTGCATGTTGTTCTTGTCTGCTAACTCGACGGTAGTTAGAATCCCAATGTGACAGTGAGTATTGTTTTATTTCTATATCTGGGGGATAACTTCAACATATTCTTATCTTTGTTGTGATATACACAACGTTTCAGCCTTTGTGCCCTCCTGCCTTCTTCAGGTGTTTCTTGTTGAACTTGGGATCCTTCATGTTGTAGTCAGGTGCTTTCACAGAACTTTGAATGAAATCCTTTATTTCATTCATTGGGGTTCATCGTTCTAATCATCACTGGAATGAGAACAATCTACTTCAATTTATTAAATAAAGGTTTCAGTTCCAAGTTCCATGAAGTCCATCAAAAAGTTTCCAGAGTTTGACAAGAAACACCTGAAGAAGGCCAGAGGGCATATTGGCTAAACAATAAAGATGAAAACAACAGTCCAAAAAATCTAAATAATACAAATGATTGTTATAAATAAGAAATTCATAGAAAAATGTTATAAAAAATTCTATAGGTATATTTAAAAAGAATATATGTATGTATATATAAATAATATATATATATATATATATATATATATATATATATATATATATATATATATATATATATATATATATAATTCAGACAAATAATAAATGAAATACAAATCAAAATGACTAATGCTTGAAAATGATATATCTAAAAAATGAATAGAAAATGAACAAATAAAAACAATTTTTTTTGTTCTATAAAAATTTGCCCGAGATATTTTAAAGATAAAACTTCAAAACAATTTTCTGGTAAATCAGATTAAAAATGTCATATTTAAAGACAGAACCACTTTTTTTATGTAACATAATACTTTACCTAACAAATCCATGTTTTTTTAATGTTTTTTTTTTGTCTTCTAGACAAAACAATGTTTTTTTTTTCTTTCTTGAAGCACCACATTGATTGCATATTATATATTATTATTTATTTTTTGTCTTGATTTTTCAAATTTTTAAATGTCTTTAAAAAAAAAGAAAATCATTTACCTTGTAGATCTTTAGTGTTTTGTTATATGCATATTCCAATATTGCAAGTTAAAAAGTGGAAAAAAAATAAATATATCTTTTGTAAAATTTTTATTTTTTATTACCAATTCAGTCAATTGATCAGACTTTTATATCGCTAAAGTATTTAAAGATTACAACTGCTGTAATCTTGTGACGTCTGCCATTCATTTATTGATTCAAAGCAAAATTGTTCTGATTGATTTCACGTGAATCTGTTCACATGGAAACTAATCAGAATTTGTTACCTGATAATAATTGAAAACATAAGCTAGTTGGCAGAAAAACAAAAACTTTTTAAAAATTTGCAATCCTAAATATCTACTGCTTTTTACAATAAAGTCGTCAAGGTAGCCTATTGTCGGTATCAGCAAGACAGCAAGGGAGTCTATCCCCTTTTCACTAGTTCTAGATCAGGGAAATTGTTTTTGCATCTGAAGTGGAGTGCTACACTTACTATCAGCTCCCCACTTTATTGCACAGATCCCTGTGTTACTCGTATGTTGAGTTGGCGAGGGCCTGTACTGGACCTAGAACCTTGTGGTTTCAAGCAGGATACTCTACCAATTGAGCTAAGCCGTCCCTTAACACTTGTATATTTAGCTGTGTTGCAGAGCAATGTACCTATATTATTGTCACAACCCGATTGCCCTTATGGCAGACCCCCAATCATATATATAGGCAAGAAGTGGGGAGCTGAGAGTCTTAGTGTCCTAGGTATAATGTTAAATTCTGGGGAGCGGGGAGTAACCCTTCATCACCTTAATTCCTTAATTATGATAAAAAGGGTTGGGGGCTAGCTATAGGGACAATAGGGTTTGGAACAATTATATATGTGCTAGGGTTTAACATGACCAACAAATTGATTGGAGGGATCCTATCTAACCACCTGTCTAACCTAAGTAAGAGCCAAATGGAGTTTTGCATGTCATGAACAGCTCATCCTCCTGGGCTCCATCTTTAAGCATCATGGGTCGCCACCCATGGCCAACAGGTGGACCCATTGGGTGGATTTTATCCCTCTGCAGAGGTACAGTCGGTGTATTCTATAACCCCAGCTGACAGGGCTACCAGCACTTAGGAGACCTTACTTTTGGGAGTATCCTCATACTGTTTTTCTTAGGTATAAACTTTCATATTTTTTCTAAGGGGAAACTGAATTATCAGCAATTCTATGGTGAAATATTATAAGTCATTTTGAAAAACATTGCAAAATTAACTGATATTTTAGAAAACATTCAGAAATTAATGGATAAAGAAAATGTTTCCATGTTGAGTGATTCCCCAACCAATCCCACTGGTTATTTTCTCGTTAATTTGAATATCTTTCAAGCTGACTAGATGGGAACTAGATTTATGGAGTGAAGACAAGGAACAATATGAAGGCAAATTATTCTTGACAGGTATTTATTTGTCTTTGTTTAAAATGATATAATTAATAGTAAATGCACTTGTTTGGTTGTTTTGTTTTACGGCATATCAACCCTGTTGGGTCATTTAAGGCTGAATCAAGTCATTTTAAAATGTGGTTACTTACAGTACCTGCTGTTGCTTAAATGGTCCCCCATCTAAGTATTGAACAGGGTCATTGTTGCTTCATCTTGCGGGAACTGGTGCTTTCAGCGTGACTTGGCTGTAAGCTAAATGCACTTGTGATGTAATTGTTATCATGATGGGAAATGGACTCGGCTAAAGTTCAAATACTGGACAAGGCTGCTTGCATTTCACAGTGTTAATACTACTGACAAAGGCATGAATCCTTAGTCTCAGTTCAGCTATAGGTAAATAGGACATATTGGGCTCTAACCTTGGTATGGCAACCAGTCTAGAAGGAAAAGTCGGACTTCAAACCTGACAATAGAGATGGGATCAACCAGGTTATTTCTGTTCAAAACATGCTATATGATGAGTAACCTCAAAACCAAACCAGGATACAGGATAAGTCTAATTAGTGTATAATATATATATATATATATATATATATACACACACAAACACATATATATAGATGAATAATTGATATTGATAATGTAGTTTGCTATATTCATAAGTAAAGAGTATTCAATATCATTGATAGAGCATATAGGGTAGCAAAATCAAAACTTAAATGTACGTGGCAACTGTCAGTTTCTCACCTCTGCAATTTTCAAATCAAGTGGTTTAAAAATTGCATAAGCAAGAAACTAACAGTTACCAAGCATTGTTGACTTTGTCTTCACTACCCTAACTATATATAGGAAGCGTGATGGTTAAAGTCATGGGAAATGGACTCGTCACCCTGAGTCCAAATCCTGGATGTGATAATTGCATTTCACTTAGTGCTAATACCCTTGGGAAAGGTATGAATCCTACTCTCCTCCAGCTATGAATAAATAGACTGGGCTCTTTAACCTTGATTAGGCAACCAGTCTAGGAGAAGGAAAACTCTGAATTCAAACCTGTTGAACTCCGCTTAAGAAATTAACCTTGTGTCACATCCTGCTCATGCGGAGGGGTTGGTAAATATATATATATATATATATATATATATATATATATATATGAAGGTACAGGATAATTTTTTAAGTAATCACAGGCTAATGGGATTAATAATGTATAATATAATAAATTGTACAATACTGTGTTCTGGACAGCAGAGACCTAGACAGATTATATGATAAAAATTCTGCTTTTTATTGATAAAGAAATAATAAGAAATGCCACACATATTTTAGGACATTTTTCTTCTTAATTTCTTTTAATATCAATAAATATAATTCATGATTATCTCTGTGACACATTTGACAAAAGAAAAAAAGATGACAAATTTTTAAAAGATTTGTCTTATTCATAATTTCATGGAATTTGCCAAAATTATGACATTGGAATTTGTTTAACAAGACATAAGAAATTATTGAATAGATTCAGACAGATATACATTCATATTATAAACTTATTATCTTAGGCTCAGAAGAGTTTTAATTCCATCTTTTAATCACTTACATTATTAAAAAATAATATAGATATACATATAAATATGCACACACACACACACACACACACACACGCACAATGTGCGTGCATATATAATGCCTAGCTATATCCACAAATGAATACCAAAACATATATACTCTTACTTATCTAACCACACATGTACATATGACATTATTTACTGGAGAATAAATATAGACAAAGATTTTTTTTAAGTGGAAATTTTAATCCAAATCAAACTTAATCCTAATCCTTGCCTATTGCTTCATACACACACACACACACACACACACACATTATATATATAAACATATATCTGTGTGTGTGTATTAATGAATGATGTATGACTGTGTATAAATACACCCACACACTTTTATGTACATTCTATATTCTGTATAAGAAATCACTTGTACAAAACGATTCTTCTTCTTCTTTCTCCTTCTTCTTTCCTCCTTCTTCTTCCCCCTTCTTCTTCTCCTTCTTCTTCCCCCTCTTCCCCCTTCTTCTTCTTTTTCTTCTTCTTCTTCATCATCATACAAGAAATTCTTTTCACTTTTAATCCTATTGATTATTTTTTATGAACTTCTATTGTGTGTAGATACTAACACAAGCATATTTTCTTATTTAACTAAATATTTTATCAGTCCCCCAAAATAGATGCTTTAATCTCATTATTTAATTATGCAACTTATAAAGTGACCAAATAAAAGGAACATATGTATCACAGGTAATTTTTTTACCAAAATGAAAAGGGGATAGTTTTAGCTATATTGAAATATTATAAAATGAAAATGAGTTAGTCCCAATATCTCTAGGAATATGTTTTAAAGATTTGTACGCTGCATCCATGTGGAGTTCCCATCTATTTTTTTTTCTCCAACCTTTTTAGTCCAAGTGTCATAACTATACAGTCTGACACTGAAATAATTTTGCTTTATCTTTTCAGCGGAATTAAATTTCCATCTGATCAATAATCTATCTTTTCTGCTGTGTATATCGACACCACTTTCTATCGATGAGATATTACTACCTAGGTATGTGAACTAGTCTACTAATTTCAGAGGCTTACCATCCAATAGAGAGATGTCTTTTCCTTGTTTATAACACTTGTACAGTATCAAGATAAAAAGGGATAGTTCTATCCATATTGAAAAGTATAAAATGAAAATAAATCCCAATATTTCTATAAATATAAGAAGTTCAGTTTTGCTTAGTTAATTGATGTTGTTCAAACCAACAATATACTAACTTACTTCATCATGGCACTGTAAACAGGATACGAACCTGTGACGAAATACCCCACTGGATTCGAAATCCAATTGGATATTCCCATATATCATATACTGGAAGCGGCTACCTGGCATCGCCTGGGTAGATGTGTGCGGGGAGAAGTTAGCCTCGCAGATCCATTATTACTGAATCGTGAGTTAGATCCTCGCAGGATGCCCCATTAAAATCCCTACGTAAAAAAGATCTTGTGTTGACGAGGCGTCAAAACAAAAAAAAATGCAGTGATACTCTGAAAAGAAAAATCGATGTCTCCGATTTTAAAATATTAAATGCAAAAAATAATCCATGCTCTAACTATATAGATTTAATTTTTTTTGTTGTTGTTTTATTTTTGGAGTTTCGTCTGGATATACATACACACAACTGTCCTTTTATATATGTATATATAGATATAACAAACATGTATATGATATATATCAAAATAAATTAAATATAAATACGGTATAGATCCTATTGT
Organism: Doryteuthis pealeii; assembly: GCA_023376005.1. Lineage (NCBI taxonomy): Eukaryota > Metazoa > Mollusca > Cephalopoda > Myopsida > Loliginidae > Doryteuthis > Doryteuthis pealeii. Next base: position 2,263,004 of record CM042156.1, read on the forward strand.
AAAATGGAAAATTGTAAAACAAACTCGCCGGCATAGACCCGGTGATAGATTCTCTCTTTTATGCTTTGAAGAAAAATTAGCAGTCGCATGCTATAATAGCACTAAAGAATTATTTAACCAAAGGTCCGAATTTTTTGGTAAATGTTTACATAAGCACACATGACAGCTTATCAACTAAAAATTTAAAAATTATAAATGTAAACAAACCCAGTTTTTAACGCAAACGTCAAACACGGATATTAGATGCTATTATAAAAAGAAGCCTATATCTGCACGTGTTTTTCTGACAAAAGAAGACCTTATTTATTTTAAAAAACAAAAAAACAAAAGAACAGACACTGACACCCGATCCCATACTTAATATATGTCTGCCAAACGAAGAGCTCATTTGCCAGGGGTTCTGACAGCAGATATCTAAAGGTCAGTGGAATACAAGAAAATATTTTTTATTCAACAAATGGATATGCTACATCATCACTTATAGCATATCAACACTTAAAAACTTTTCTCCTGACAATGACCTGAGGTTGAAACTGTCTAGAAAGTAAATCACAAATATTTATTAATCTCATACGTCTGTTACGATAAGAATACTACATTTCCACATCAGTGCATATGTGCATAAATATCCCCCAAGAAGGACATGGTATCAAACCAGCCATACATCTCAGTAATAACAATGTTATCTCAATGGAACTACTTCCTGGGGTCATTTGAGGGGGTGCCCAAACAGATGATAATCTTTTGGAGCAGGGTTATGTGGTGGATGCAGTAGAACATCCCAACCCATGCTGTTCGGGAATTTGTGTTAGTCAGTCAATTGCTTTGGGGTTCAACAATACTCCAACTTCAAAAGTTCAAGTTTTTGTTTTTATCGTCTCTCATCTTGAATGAAAGCATCACTGCACACCATGCTGTCTTTTGTTGTTGATGAAGATGGACATCTTAGACAAGGCTCATCCTGCAGATTCTTATGTCCCTCTGGGAACACACTATACAAGACCAATAGCAGCTTCCTTTTCAGTACATGTACACCAGATAAAACAGCACACAGTCAAGTTCTCTTGGATTTTTGCTCTGACGGACAGAAAGTTATATTTCACACCTCTGACAACTGTTTAATAGTAATTTGTGTTGTGATGTCATAATTCATCACACACACACAATATTATATATATATATATATACATATAAGTTGTGTTAAAAAAGTATAGGAAGTTTTGTACTTTTTAACACACATTGTATTCTGAAAAAAATTAACGTTCCATTTATTGTTCATTTCTATCTTAGTAAATACAGCTTCGATCTAGGCATTTTTATGACACACCTTGTATTCTTAAAAAAAATTAACGTTCCATTTATTGTTCGTTTCTATCTTGGTAAATACAGCTTCAATCTCGATACTTTTATCACACACCTTGTATATATATAATTGTATAGGAAATCCGTAAATTGTAGGTATTATTGGGTAGTAGCTAGAAAGCTACTAAAGGATTTAGTAATATTTTTACCTAATTTAGGTAAAATATTACTAAATCACTTTTTTCATTAGTAAATAATTTTAGAACGTCTATCATATCCAGCGAATTATCAGATGGCCGTAGCTAAGGGACTTCGATAACTAACCTTACCTCAGGATTTCAGCTAAGTGGACAATTGTAAACTTTTGTGCAGACAAACCAAAAAGTCTGCAAACCTATTGTTTTATGTTTGTAATACATGTCTTTTATTCCAATTCTAGTTGTTTGGTTTTATTCTTTAACTCTTAACCACGAGTGTGGCAGACAGGTTATCTACATATTTGGCAAACTTTGTTAAAACTCTTCGTCTTCGTTTATTCCTTATATTCCTTTGTTGAGTGATTCGTTCATTTGTGTTTGGTCATTTAGTAGTTCGAGCATTTTATCGTTATATTGTGTGGATCTCATGATGACAACACCCACATCTTTATCAGAGGATGTGATACGAATGTTTTTGTTTTTGGATAAACCTTTCAAAGTTGTAATATATCTCCCAGCCAAAATGGGGTCATCGGTGTTGCTCGTAGTATTTGCAGCATTAGTCCTTGTATAAAACATTTTTGAAAGTCAGAATCGTTGTGTCCATACTTGATGTTGATTAAATTTGTTATATTATGTTTATTCAGACCTGTGGCTAAGTTGAGACTTCCAAAGACACATAAACCCGGAATTCCGTTAAGACCAATAGTTGAATAAGAAACATTCCTCGCATACTAACTACTTAGTTATAAAGAGGACATGCTACACAGAAAAAATATACGAAAGAAAGAAAGAGAATAGGAGAAAGAGGGAGTGTGTGAGCATGCGGAAGCGATAACGATAATCTGTTTCAATCAAATATAATGGAGAGGAGAGAGAGAGAGATTATTATACTTTTTAGATTTTGAACTATTTAGCAATAGCTCTTATGTAAACATATCAAACGTTGTAATAATTAAATTACCATACTGTGGTATATCCACAGATCCTGCTTGTACAATTTAAAGGTATATGCACCAACTTGAAAAAGTTCGGATGCAGAAGATGGAACAGTTTTATAATGACATTAGTAAGGTTACTATATTGATTGACAACGTCAATGCATAGTTAAAGAACAAGGAATGAAGCAGGGTAGAAAAAATTGGAATAAGAAAAAAAGATAGAAAATGATAATTATGAAGACAAACTTTCAAATGAAAAAAGAACGTAAATGGAATAGAAAATCCCAAATGAAAAGAAAAAACAACAGAATATGAAATTGACTTCATAATTGCTGATAAAGCCAATACCATTAAAGATATAACCATTATAAACAAATATAGAATGGTAGTGTGCAGAGTCGAACTTGAATTCAAAACTGAAAAAAAGAAAACGATTCTAATAAGATCAGAGAAAACATCAGCGAATTTCATATAGAAATAAAGAATAGATTGCAAATGTTGTGGAAACAGTGAAAGTAACATAAAAGATAGGAGTAGCAATTTGACAACTATAATTAAGGCAACAGAAAAAGAATCGAAAGCCACAATAGCAAAAGGAATGCTCAAATTCAACACCAGAATTGATGGAAAAAAGGAATCGAAATTAAAACCAAGAAAAAAGATAAAATTGAAAGTACAAAACTGAACACAAAATAAAAATAAATGAAGATGGACGTGGTAAAGCGAGAAGAAGCTAGAAGAAAAGAAAAAGAGTTTAAGAACACATGTTCATTCTGTGGTTCACATTTGTAAATAGTAAATGGTAGCATTAAAAGACAGAAATGGTTAAGTTAGGAAATGTTGGACAAGATGATAAAAATAGCCAAATAGTTTGTGTGGTTGGAATAAAGGAAAAATAAAAGATCACTGACCTAATATCATAATGGATGCTACCTGTCTTACCTAGAATTATAATGGATGCTACCTGTCTTACCTAGAATTATAATGGATGCTACCTGTCTTACCTAGAATTATAATGGATGCTACCTGTCTTACCTAGAATTATAATGGATGCTACCTGTCTTACCTAGAATTATAATGTATGAAGAGAAAACAAGAAATTGTAGACATTAAAAAGAGGATGCACAAATCAACAGGAAATTCAGTTGGCATAATTCTTTTATCAAATCTATACTTACTTACTTACCTTGTTAGAATGGCTTCAGCCATTGAACCAGTAACATATATAGTTATTTACTAATCTTAGCTTAGATGTAGCACAAGGCCAGGAGTATGGGGCACCCAGTGAAAATCGAACTCACTAACAATGGTCTACTAATCTAGCTTGCTAACCATTACACCACAAGAGGTACCCACCAGTAAGATATATAATATCAGTATGAATCCCTGGGAACCATCCCTGATTTAAAGGGGCAGGGATAGGTTTATTGCCCAGTCCTTGAGTCGCTGCAAAACAGAATGCCGACAGGTAATTCTTACACTAGCAACTGTATGATCTTCGGTTTGTGCATAGATCCCCACGTTAATCGGACCTTGTGTCCAACTGGCTTGGTGAGATGTCAGTAAATAACTACTGATCTTGTTCTACGGAGCCTGTATCCAGTGGCTTCAGCCTCTGGACCAGTAAGATATATAATAATAGCGGGAATCCCAGGGGCCCATCCCTCCCCAAACAAAACCTGTCCCCTGGATTTAAAGGGACAGGGTTGAGTTTATTGCCCGGTGCCTGAGGCGCCTAAAAAAAGGAATGCCGAAGGGATACACGCAATTTTTACATTAGCCACTGCATGATCTTAGGTTTGTCCATGTGTAGGGTTAATGTTGAAATCTGAATGGCTATTAGAAATTACGGCTAGCAGTTTTTTGAGTGGGAGTATGTGACGATACCACGGAATATTCATTGGCACATGTTAGCCTCGTGTTAACCCCTTTTCCGGTAGATACCGTGAGAATTAGTAGATAAATGAGAAACAAAGGCTCTTTCTGGTTTTGATTTGAAAGAGTTTAGATCAGTACTGGGCAAGCCATGGAGATAGAAAATCGCGATAAGCGCGCTCTCATACTCACACTCTGCGCAGTTAATCTGGATGGGGATTTCTAAATAAAATATAATATAAAGACAATCTAAGTCTTGGGTTATTTATCCAAAAGCTACTACCAAAAGCTACTAATGATCCAGGGCTTCTGATAGACACGAAATCTCCAAATGAAAGTTCCAGACGCTAGAATAAGAAAACCCAGCTACATAAGATAGGAAAGATGATCAGAAATATATAACACATGGCTTCCCACGTAAATCGGACTTCATGTTCATCTGACATGGTGTGATGTTAGAAAATATTTACCTTGTTCAGCATCTGATCAGGTTATTTTATGCCGAAGACGTTTTATTTTATTCATTCCTGATGAGTACTCAATTTTTCAAAACTTAATTTTTAAACACATTTTTTCTATTTAAGCCATTTAAGATGGGACCCTAACAGGTACTTCCACTTCAGGTCATGATGGGTCTGACAGTATTTCACATTCTCCCGAGCCCCAGAATTGGAACTTCACCACTAGATGCAGTTTAAAGTCATAGCCAGGGCACGGATACCGATGGAGTCAAGCATGGGTTTCAATTTGTGCATGACCCCCCCCCCGCCTTACATCTATTTTGGCTTTGTGAAAAGACGGGATGATATAATTCTTTGATCAAAGTGTCAAGCAACCGCGTTGACGGATGGATGAACAAAGGAAAAAGAGAGAGAAGGAAGGAAGGATAGAAAGAGAGGAAGAAAGACAGCTAGAATGAAGGGAGCATTCAGTGTGTGTAAACATCTCAGAAATGTGTTTTATCTCCTTTTAAACTAGATAGCATTTAGGCAAATTTGTTTGTTTTGAGAATGAAATTATCAACTTCCGGTAAATATTCATGATGTAACAACAGCTGAAACGTTATTCGTACTTGACAATGCAAAATACAAGAAAGAAAAAGAAAGCAAAAAATCTTCAGGCAAAAGTGACATAATAACAATCCTTTTGAAAGATGCATGAGAAGAATTCCACAAAGGATTACCAGTTATTTACCGAATCCGTATGAAAAAGAAAGATGCCTCAGAACTTGTGTCGCGCTAGAAATGATTCTACTTGAAAAGAAAGGAGACAATAAAGACTTTGGCAATGATCACCCTCTCTCTTCACTATTGAACATATAAAGCCTTTTCAAAAGTACTTAGAAACAATTAGAGAATATAACAGACCACTTATTTCAGCTTTTAGTTAATTAGGGAAACAATTGACAGATAGAAAAGATTCCGGTTTATTGCAAGAATAGAATATTAATAAAAACTAGCAAGAATATTTGCTCTCCGGGCGTAAGCATTTAAGTTTTTATATAATGATATATACTGAATTAAAAAAACTAACGAAATTATATAAGAAAGCACATAAAAAGATTATTTATCTGACGTATATTTCAATTGGTTTCTATATAAAATCCTTCATTGGACTGATTTTAATACGTTGAAGAATAGAACAATAATATTAGAGATCAATAACACCTAGTAATTATTTGTTAAACTCGGTTTTATTAAAACCAGTATGCAAATTAACCCCACCTTATATTATATAAACCTCTATTTCTTAGTGATATATAAGACACAATGCAGGATTTAAACAGACTAATAACATGGGCGGTTTTGAGCCAAATCTAAATCAGATTTTCATAGAGACATCGCTAATAAATAAGATTCATTCTGTGCATTAATGATTTTGACTATAAATTACTTATTGATAAACTTACTCAATTCCTGGGGATATTGGGACGTAAGCAGTGACGTAGTTTTGGTTACAGACCGACACACAGACACCGGATCTCCATTGTGATAAGATTAGATATTGCTCTTGGTCCACTGGTCTTTATGAGTTTGTTTTCAAGCGAATGTGTAAATTTTCATGTTATGTATGACTCGTATGTCAAAGTTGGTGTTATATATTTTATGTACTAAGAATATTGGTAAGGTGCTTTTCATTATGTCTCTATATTTACTTAATACATTCCAACCAATAATGGAATGGCATTTTATTTTAATTTCATGAGATTTTTCTTTGATTTTATCATATCTCCTATAAATTTCTATTCCGGAACCTCTTGGAGATTTTCATCCTCTATTTTTATCATCATTCTCAGAATATTACAATGAATATTAATTTTGTTCATCTTTAGTGGCAACTCCTGACATTAATTCATGGGGATGCTGTTTCAGAAAATGTAGAAGAATTATATTAATATTGGATAAAACACACACACTGAGAAATTCAGTATATATATATATATATATATATATATATATATATAAAAGTTTTAAATATTCATTATTCTTATTTTTATTGTCCCCCTCTCTCTCTCTCTCTCTCTCTCTCTCTCTCTCTCTCTCTCTCTCTCTCTCTCTCTCTCTCTCTCTCTCATATGTATATAGATGTATGTGTGCGTGAATCAAAATATTATTTTCATCTATATTTTGCTCTCTCCCTAAGTCTTTGTTTGAATAATCGCATAGACGAGAAACTGTCAGTAACCAAGCACCGTTGAGTCCATGAACACGCTACCCTATCTTATATATATATATATATATTATATAGAGAGAGAGAGAATATGTTTTACAAGATAAGGAAGTGTCCAAATACCAAACCCTTTCAATATTTATCACAATACATACGAAAAGATAGCATGGAGATAGTCAATACCTGGTTACTAATAATTTCTAGACTGTGTGATCTTCAGACCAAAATGTTGACTCCATATCCACGCTACCTTAGATATAAATGCTCTATTAATAATACTGAGCACTGTCTACCTACAAATATAGTACCCATATTACCTACATATATATATATATATATATATATATATATATATATATGTGTGTGTGTGTGTGTAGCTGAAGATCGAATGAGAGAAAAGTAATTATTTCATAATGAAATGGTCTTCTTGTGGTTTTAATTCTTTTTTTTATTCTTACTAGTTTAACTAATATAAATATATAAGTGTGATAAAAAAGTATTGACTTAATCCTCATATTTTTTATATCAAAATTTAAAATGAGATATAACTGAGTAACCTATATAATAGAAGGATGATGTCTAAACGTCTAGACTTTGTCTAGACATCTAAACAACATCTATATGAGTCGATGCCAATTTTTGATATTTTTAATCAACAATTTTTGGCAAAACACCAAATATACAGACCTTGTTCCTTGAAGATTTTCTGAAAAACCTTAAGGCTAAAATTTAAGATGTTGTGAAATTCACTGGTAGCAAAAGAGAAGTTTCAGAAATGATTCAGAATCCATTATTAATTTGTGTCTTGATGAAGATACACCTTGCGTATATATATATATATATATATATATATATATATATATACATATTATAAAATCAGACTATAATTCAGGTCGAAATAAATTTATGGTAGCCAAATGACGGTTTGTTAAGTTTTTCTTTCTTATTGAATGTATATATATATATATATATATATATATATATATTTCAATAAGAAAGAAAAACTTAACAAACCGTCATTTGGCTACCATAAATTTATTTCGACCTGAATTATAGTCTGATTTTATAAAATATTGTTAGATTTTATAAAAATCTTTGTATAAATCTATAAGTGTGCATCAACATGTGCATGCATTGTGGATGTGCAGGAGATATTGAATATCCCAAATAGAATTATCCACTACATTTTTGGATACGTTTACGTATATATATATATATATATATATATATATATATATATATATGTGTGTGTGTGTGTGTGTGTAGTTTGGTATATTTAGAAATAAAGAGGGCTCAATATGAGTTATAGAGCATATATCAACTGGTTATAACATACCATTTGAAACATTTTCCTGATATTTTTAGTGTTTTAAAAATGAAGAATGTTTTTTGCTACAATTAATACGAGATTATGAAATTCGCTTATGGAATATGTGTAATATTTAAGCATGGAGCGTTTTGCATGCTTTTTTTTTTTTTACTTTATGAAGAGTTCCACAAATGAATTGATATTTATTATTGAATTATATATTTTATTCAATAAAATCAAAAACTAAACCTAGTACTTTTCATATTAAAAGGTATGTGCCATTTTAATACTCAATGACATCACATTTATCAGTTATAAGTTGACACGTACATACTAAAATAGACATGATTTCGTTATATATATATATATATATATATATATATATATATATATATATTCTTGTGAACGTTTTTTTTTTTCCGGATATCATGAAGCATGGGAAATGAACAAGAGAACAAAAACAAAAGACAGAACAAAAAACAGAGTTTCAATATCCAGACGTTGTTCTGTGCCTGGTTCGATTTATTTTTCCCACTATTTCAGATGACCTTCACCCTTTATCAAGGTATTATATAACTGTGACTGTGTAAAAATGTGGAATGAAACAAATGCGAGAAAAAAAAACATTGATGAGAAAGGCTATATTATACATATATATTTATATATTATACATACTAGCAAATATATGCACCCTCCGGGTGCAAGTATTTAAGTTTTAATGTAATGAAATATCGTATTAAATTAGAAAGTCTAATAAGAATGCAGATAAAAAGATATGTAACAGAGTGGGGGTATAATAGAAAAATAGAAATGAAACTTACTCTTCCATCACTCCCGTCTTTCATTGCTGAATTTTACTTATTTAACTATTTAGTTAAATTAGGAAATAAAGAATAAAATTACTTATTTTTCTTGTTAATGGATTTCAGTTAAGTGTCATTGGAGAGATTTTTGCTTATATTCATTAAAATAAAACCAAACAGTTAGAAATCAATAATACTAAGCACATATTTAATAAAATCGCATTTTTAATATCAATATGTAAATTAGCCTTCCTGTTCACACTGCAAACCGCTATTTTTTGTATATATAAATACAATAGCATGTTATTAGTACGTAGATATGGACAACACTAATAAAAAGGTGAAGCAATTTTATTAATAACTGAGGTTTAAATATAAATAAAATCATGAAGAATGTGATGTAAATAACTATGTTAATTGTGACTCGATTAGTAATATAGTTTCGGTTACAGACAGAAAAACACACAATCTCCATTATAATAAGATATTTTATATATACATATATATATGTGTGTGTGTGTAATATAGTATAAGGTGATATTTATATATATGTATAATGTAACATTGTATATATATATATATATATAAGTAGAAGCAGTTATTCCATAGCGACTTGATGAATCATAAAGAACAACCATATGTGTCTAGGAGGATATACTAGTAATGACCTGTGTGCATCGGTTGGTGTAATGGTTAACAAGCTAGACTTTCAGACCATAACTAGTGAGCTCAAAATCCCACTGGGTGCCTTGTACACCAGGAGTTGTGCCGCAACTATGCAAAGCTTAGTAAATAACTACTTTAACCAAAGATCTTAAGGACATGAAAATGGATATTGAGAACTGGGCGGAGGCACTAACAACAGATCCCACAGATCAGTGACAAAAGGAGATTTACGGACAGAGGAGCAAAACTGGAGGCTGTAAGTACCTTTCATGCGAAGTTTCTTCTTCATGCAACTCATCATAAGATGGAGGATGCATAACTTCCCCTAGGCTGAGGAACAAAGGAAGAGTTAACATGCACGCATTGCTGTCATATTCCACTGTCTAAGACCGGCCTGATAAATCATTTAACATCTCATGCAAAACAGATAGACCTCTTGTCACGGCTGATTTGGAATCAGGTCTGCTGGTCATAGTTGGATTTAAATAGGTTGGTTGGATTTTACGACATATCAATCTTTGTTGGGTCATTTAATGCCAAAGACATTTTATTTAACATATTTTTATCTATATTTATGAGATGAGGCTTAATATAAATAATTATGATATTTCAAACTGTTGTCCTCATACCAATTGTGCATAAACGCAACATTCAGACCACTGTAACATTGGAATCTGTCCTAGGTGTTCTTTCTTTATTTATTATTATTATTATTGATAATAATACTAAAAAACCTAGTACAGTGCCTGTGGTTACAGTTGTTTGAATGTTGTGTTTATGCACAATTGGTATGAGGACAACAGTTTGAAATATCATAATTATTCACATGTTGTTTTATTCATTTTTGATGGGTACTCAATTGTTTTTTTAAACTCAATTTTTCTTTAAACATATTTTTTTAAAGCTCATTGATCTATTTAACCCATAGATGGAACCCTAACAGTTACTTCCACTCTGGGTCAGGGTGGACCTGGGAGTAATGATACGAATGGTATTGGTAAATGTAAACAGTACATCTATACTATTTCAGATTAAAGTAATTTCCAGTCCAATTTGCAACTGAAAGACAATTTTGTGGGGTATGCATTTGTGTTTAATGTCACTTTTTAATAATCAACATTTTCTATATGAAGGAAATAACAATGAAATCTGATTAGAATCATTCACTCCCTCCTAAATAGAAGCATCAATATCATTGTGGATAACTGTTAACTATGAAATGCTAATTAGAATTGTGCACTCCCTCCTGAATAGAAACATAAATATCATCATGGACAGTAATTAACTATTAAATGGTAATTAGAATCAATCACTCTCTGTTAAATTGATGCATTGATATCATCATGGATAACTGTTAACTATGAAATGCTAAAAAGAATCTTTAACTCCTTCCTAGAAAGAAGTATCATAATTGTATCATCATGGACTGTCGTTATGATGGGGAATCTACAGCTTTTCAAGTCATCTAGAACCATTAATCTCATGTAAAATTATTTGTCTGAATGTTTGCGATGAGGCTTGATGATTAGTATTATCTGGGCTGTTAAGTAGACCAAGCATAGAAATGAATACAATATGGGAACCAATAATTAAGAAGGCTAGATCAGATTTAAAAAAAAACACAAAAAAACAACACAATATGAGTCTAGGTAAAAAATCATAAATGAATAGGTAGATATTCTAGCCAAAACAAGACATTAGGTTTATAAGTTCCCAAAATTCACACTGAATTGTCCAATTGGACACATGGCCTAGTGAACAAGGTAGTTAGGTTAAGACAGTTCTAAGTGACAGTTATCTCTGGATTCCGGGTTCAATCCTGAATAGCGGCAATAACATAGAAAAATAATTAACACAACTCCTGAGAACAGGATACCCCCGTGGACTGAATAAAGGGTTAAATTCAAAGTTCTGTGATGGCTCCTGATTATGACAAGAAAGTTCCTGAGTTCGAAAAGAAGTTTACCGAGTCCGAAAAGAAAGTTTCTGAGTCTGCGAAGGTTCCCGAGTCCGACAAGAAATACCTGAAGAAGGCCAGAGGGTATATCGGCCGAAACGTTGTACAAATAACAATAAATGAGGGCAATAGTCTGAATGATGCAGATAATACTCATGTAAAATTATTTTGGCAACTTTTTTTTTTTAATTCTTGTAAAGATATAACAGAGATGAAGAAATAAGTTGATTTGAAAGGTATTACTTTTTGACTAATAGTTTTTGTTTTTTATAACATTTCAATAAACTCAATATTTACCTATAAAACATGATAATCATTCAACTTGACTTACTTCAGAGTTTGTTATTGATAATTAAATGGAAAAAAAGAAATCATTTACCCTACGGGTAGGATTTGTCACAAGTATGACTTGCTTGTTAACCATTACACCATGATGGGATGCCTATAGTAATTAAATGGGAATGAGTGACTCACAAGGTCAGTACGTATTACCCTCCATGTAATGATAATAAGTGATTACCAATATTTCATTTTGGTTTAAATTACAAATTTAATAGCGGAAAATTAAGATAACCAATTTCTAAATGATTATGCAAAATGAAATTTCTTTTTATTTGATGGTTTTTTATGTGAGCCTTTGAGTGTTCCTTAGTGCTACAGGTCCGTTCATCAATGTCGAATAACATGCAAATGAACGGCTGTCAATATCAGTGATTAAATAGTTAACCAGTCATGTATTCAGGCTGTTGATTAGCTGGGTTTTAAATTACATGACCTCACTTAGTCTACAGATTCAAGTGGTGGATTGCAGCATGACATATATACAAAAATAAACCAACAACAGGTACTACCATTCTGGGTCAGAGTAGACCTGGGAATAATGATGATGAAGGTTTACTCCACATTCCCCAGAGATCCAGAATTGGAACTTCACCATCAGATAGAGTTCAACATCATACCCAGGACATTAAGACCCTCAAAGTGGATCTGGAAGTAATGGTGATTAAGGGGTACTCCACATTCCCCAGAGATCTAGAATTGGAACTTCACAATCAGATAGTTTAATGTCATACCCAGAACACCAAAGTCCAGGTAATCTGATTTGTGCAGTAAAGTGGGAATCTGACGGTATTTGTGGCACTCCACCTCAGATGCAAAAACATCTCCTTGGTTTAGTGCTAGCTAAAAAGGGGTAGACTCCCTCGCTGTCTGGCTGATACCAACAATCAGCCACTCTGCTGACTTTGTATATTAATACTCGTGTTCCTTAAAAGTACATTTGTTATCATCTTGCACACCCTCTGCTTAAAAATGAGACAGTCCAAATCAATCAAGATGAAATGCAAAAATGTAAATCCTGATTATCTGCTGTTGCTTATCTGCCAAATTCTTATTTCTTGTGAGTGTCATCTCCTCAGCTAAATAATGGACCATTTGAGAGAAAATTAGAGGGGTGAGTGTGCGGAAGCGATAACACTAATCTGTTTTAATGAAGCATAATGAAAAGAAACAAACAAACAAACAAAAGAGTGAAAGAGAGATAAATCAAGATTTATACTTTTTACATATTGAACTATCTAGCAATAGCTGTTAAGTACACATATCAAATGTGGTATATCCACAGGTCCTGCTAGCACTGAAACATATTGTAAAAATTGTATTTCAATCAATTAATAATATTCTAATAAAGTCTCAATAAATAAAGACCAAATTCTAATTGAATCAATTGTTTTTGCTGGTTTATCTACGTTTCCATTTATATTTTTCACATTTTTTTGTCATTTCTTCATTTTAATCAATGGGTAATTTCATGTCAAATCATCTAGAAAAAAGTAAAATAGTCACCCACCTCCTTCAATTTTTCTGAAATTTTGTACATATATGGACTACAAAAAGATTACAAAAAGTCACCATTTTTCGCGATCCCCCTCAAATTTGGACAGCCAAAAAAACAACATAAATCTCTGGAATTGGAAGCTCAAATTTTGGAAATTGTCTAACTTTAACATAGTCCATATCTGGACAAAATTTCAACAAAATTGAAGTGGGTGTGGGACATGGCCTGGATGATTTGACATGGAAATGTGTTTTGGAGTTGACTAGATAATCTGTGAACCAATTAAGTTCTTGTAATGGCAATCCATGATGATATAGATGCTTCTATTTAGGAAAAAGTGGAGTATTCTAATAAGCTGATTACTTTTGACTGAGTCATACTGTTACATTCACTTTTGGACTAATACCCTAAAGAAAAGGTATGAAAATCTATGTTTGGTGAATATGATAATGAACTTGCACAATACTGTTTTTGCCAAAAATACTTTGTCCGAAAAGTATTGAGACTGGCTTCATAATCTTTTTGAAGGCAATTTATTATATAATTTATTCAGTTGTTCACATGTCTTTATTTAAAGCTTGAGTCTATACTTACTGTCACAGTGGGATTCCAATTACCATCGAATTGGCAGACAAGGCAGTAAGCAAGCTGTAATGAACCAGCATAATGCAGAATGGTGGATATCTATCTAGCATTATAACCACACTAAGACCAGTAGCCAATCAGGACTCAGGGTATGGGATTACTCAGATGCAAATATGGAATATTCCATAATGCTATAAACACCAACTTAGTAATTCTTAGTTACTTGTTGTTCAATTCAATAGTGTACTAGTTTCAACAGTTTTGATTATTTTGGCCACCAACTTATCATCATACGAGATGATGAATTTTTATTTTATGATAAATTGGTGACTCAATATTTTTTAGTTGTGACAGTCATCACTCTTCTCTTCTAAGGGATTTAGATTATGGGAACTAAATCCAGTTTCAACCATTGCTTTTCTGGATTCACTCTTTGAAGTTTTTTTTTAATCTGGATTAGCTCAAATTTTTTTTGCTTTTTAAAACCCTTCCGAACAGCATTAATCAAGAAATCTGTCATTTAAATTATTGCAGGAAAATTGTAGATTATTCATTTTACATAATAATAATGATAATGCACTTGGAATGATCCCCAATTGCTAGGAAAGAAGACTGGAGGAATTGGAGATCAGCGGAAGAATCAAGACCATACAGACACACAAGTGTGTGAAATCAGCTAGAATACTCAGAAGGGTCCTGGAGATCTGAGGAGAATTATTGTCACTCAGTCTCCAGTTAAAGATCATCAGTTTAGACTGGTGATCTTTAAAACTCACAATGAGGGAAATAATAGTTGGAATGATAATAATTGTAATAATAATAATAATAATAGAAGTAATGCAACAGTTGCAGTTTAGGAGCAGTTTTATCTATGACAAAAAAATGCTGCATTAACATCGAATATTTTACAATACAACAAATTCAACAAAGATGTTCATTTTTGTTTTTTCTCTTAAGAGCGTGTAGATTTCAGTTTATTTTTAGCCTTTGGATATGCACTTTACTTATTTAAAAAAAAAAAAAAAAAAAAAAAATATCTATTAAGTAATGTTCTTGTATTTTACAGGTATGAATATATTTGAGACTCTTCTGAATAATTTCTCTTATTTCCCATTTATCTAAATGTGCCTCAATGACAGTTCCTCATTTTTTAACTGCTTTATTTACTCTTCTGAACTCCAGGATTTTTTCAAAGTTCTTCAGTTCACATTTCTATTAGGACAATAGATTCTTTTAAATACAAGAGTAAGAATTGACATATTTTAGTTCTAGATTTTTTCTCTTATATATATATATATATATATACACACACACACACACACACACACCAACTCCTCCGTACGAGCATGATGCAACACAAGGTCAATTTCTTAAGTGGAGTTTAACAGGTTTGAATTCAGAGTTTTCCTTCTCCTAGACTGATTACCTAGCCATGGTTAAAGAGCTCAGTCTGCCCTGCTATTTACACATAGCTGGAGGGAGAATTGGATTCACACTTTTCCTTAGGGTATTAGCGCTATGTGAAATGCAAACAGCTTCATCCAGGAATTGAACTCGGGTTGACGAGTCCATTTCC
This sequence comes from Doryteuthis pealeii, assembly GCA_023376005.1. Lineage (NCBI taxonomy): Eukaryota > Metazoa > Mollusca > Cephalopoda > Myopsida > Loliginidae > Doryteuthis > Doryteuthis pealeii. The sequence continues at coordinate 2,278,722 of CM042156.1, forward strand.
TATGACTCTAACCATTAGACCATGCGCCTCCATATATATATATATATATAATATATATAATTGGCATTGCAGTCTCGGGAAACTATATAATTCTTGTGCCCCTGAAGTCATAGTGCCTCCTGCAACTGTGAAGTCCAATGTTCGAAAAACAGCCTCGACTATATATATATATATATATATATATTTACTCATCTATAGTCACTGTGTTCTGATGTATCACATCTACTCAGTGTGTCTAGACATAGCAGGCTACCTCCATCTGATACCAAAACCTGATTGGTTTATCATCAGAGTTCTTAACAAGTGGATCATCAGCATCTACAAACTGGAGCAAGAATTTATCTGATAAATAGGCAGTCATATATATACTATGCACCATTTGGGAAGGGGACATTGGTTCTTTAAAATCTGCTTTTATCAACACATAGCTTCCAATCATTTTTTGCTCTTCAGAAACAGAAATTATTGGAGAAAGATAATGCTGCTGTATTTTTGGTTTACTCTTTTCGAGGTGCTTGTGACATGACAGTTATTGTTTTAGGAAGTGGACTCAAATACCCAAATTCTCATCCTGGCCAAGGCTGTTTGCATTTCACATAGCACTTATAATTTGCTAAAAACAAAAAAAATACCCAGCCATATTGCCAGCAAAGCCTTGTGACTCTGGAGTAACATTATCATTAACACAGATCACCCCAGAAGTATCTTATATATATATATATATATATATATATATATAACAACACTTATATAAAATAGGATGTAGCACAAGGTCAATTTCTTTAGTAGATTTTATCAAATTTGAAATCATAAATATATGTATGTATATACATATATTTACCAAACCTTCTACACAAGTAGGATGCAACACAAGGTAATCTTTTTAAGCAAAGTTTAACAGATTTGAAATCAAGGTTTTTCTTCTCCTAGAATGGTTGCCTAACAAAACTTAAAGAATCCAGTCTGTTCTACTATTACCCTATAACTGGAGGTAGAATAGTTGGATGTAAACCTTTCCAAAGGGTATTAGTGCTGGGTGAAATGCAGTATCACATTGTTTCCATCACATTGTGGCAATGCCCAATGTAAATGCTGCTATATAATCTTGTTTTGTATTCTTAACTTTTCAGCCAATGAGAATTAAGCCGGCAGCAATGAGTTAATTATATAATAATGTAAGATTTGAATTAACTCATGAGATGCAATGACATTAACTGAACAAGGCATTGGAAGTGAAATTCCCAAGAGATTTTCACATGCAAAAGTATGGAAAATCTCAAGAATGAATTCAGAATTCAGTCATCTTAAATTTGAATTAAATGTTGAGATGACATGAAATTTCATTAGAAAGTTGATACAATGTTCTAAATAGTTCAAACAAATAATTTTAAAACTGGTGACCAATTAGAATTTTGTGTGCTGTGGATACTGGATACTTGATACTGGATCTCATCATTTGAATAATTTCTATATTATTTCCTATCTATCTAAATGTAAATCATTTGTTCAATGAATATCATACTCACCTTCCGAGGAAGGATGTGACTAGCATCCAGGCACTAAACAAAAAAAAAAAAAGACATAGTGTAACCGAATACACTCTGTAGCAACTGACAGAACATAGTCAAGTGTTCAGTATATATGGATGAAAATATCCACACTAAAACCACCAGACAATCAAAATCCTGGAAATAGACTTGACTTTCTAAACCTTTGAGACACTAGCATCATAAAACAACATCTAATTACAAAACATAACAATAACACATTCTCCAAAGTAAGATATTTTTTTTGTAAATCAAAGAAATAAATTGCAGGTATATGTATTTTGTGGCTAGATGTCTTTCCAAATTTTGAAGCCTTTAAGGAAATTGGGAGCTGTAATTCTAAGGATTTGGGGATTTTTCTTTTGTAAATCAAAGAATTTCTTCCACCCTGAGTCACTGCCAGAAAGTTTTCTATTTCATTCCACTCCTTTGTTCAATTCTACAAATCAGGTTAATGAGGTGCAAATACAAATGTTTTTTTCTTTTCCTCTGCATTTGTACTTTCATTGCTACAGTTTGTCATTTTGTTTGGAGTTTTTTCTATCTTGGATAGATTTTTTTAATAGTTTTTTTTTCTTTTTATTTCTTGAATAGTTTTTCTTTCTTTCTTTTTTCATTCATGTATTATTTTTTTTCTCTCTTGAATAGTTTTTTTTATTTCTTTTTCTTTCATATATATATATATATTTTTTTCTTTCTTAAATAACTTTTTTTTTCTTTTTCATTCATGTATTGGATTCCCTAACTACTAAAAAAATCACCCCCCCCCCAAAAAAAATACTAAGGAATAATAAAGTAGGTCTATAGAGAGAGAGAGAGAGGGAGAGAGAGAGAGAGATCAATGGATATCTGACATTTAAACAAACAAATGAAAACAGGCATGAAATTAGATTGCTATGCAATCACATTGATACCATTAAAGGAATTGAATGGGTCATTAGCTTTGTTTTCTTCCATTTTTTGTTTTCCTTTCTGTTTTTATCTTTCTTGGGAAGAAGAATTGGCTAAGAGTGGACTGGTCTCAGATATAAAATGAAGAGTTTAGAACTGACATGTTCAAAGATTGAACCTCTGCTATTCTCTAGTGTAAAATAATGAATTAAATGCTGCATTCCATTTGTTCAGTATCCAGGAAGAATCTAAAGGGGCGAAATGACATAGCATCTTTGATTCTTGGGCTTGTTCCTTTCAGACATTCATGGAATCGGCTATCTTCTGGAAGAACGTTTTTGATAGAGTGACCACATGCAATTAACTTTATTGCTGTTTTACTTTTTAGTGCTAGAGCTTATTTCTTTCAAATATACATGGAATGGGCTATATTCTTGAAAGAACATTCTAAATAGACTAACCACATCCATTTAATTTTATTGCTGTTTTACTCTTCAGGGGCTACATATAAAAACAGGTGCTAATTACAGTTGAAAAAGTAAAGCAATATTAAAGATATGTTATTTCATTTATTGCAAAAACAATTAATATTCTTCACTGTATTGTAGGGGTTGTAGGGATTATAGTGATGGGCAAACTACAGTATACAGACCACATGTAGTCCATGGTGTTTTCTGAATAGCCCATCGAAGAATTTTTTTATAGAAAATATCTTTATTCCAATGAGAAAATAAATCAACTAATGATAATCTATAAGATGGATGCATATGGTCTTCTCTAGTGAAAATAGTTGAGGTAACTTCAAAAAAGAAATTGAATTTTTTTAATAGTGCAAACCCACCCGATGATCAGCCATGTTTTATGTGACCTGCTTCTCAAAAAAGCTTGCCCATGTTTGATTTATATATTATTTTGGTTAGTTGGATTTTATGGCATGACAACCCTTATTGGATTATTTTATGCCGAAGACGTTTTGTTCTATTCATTTTTGATGGGTATTCAATATATTTTTAAATTCTATTTTTTTTAAACAGATTTTATTTAAAACTCATTTTTTTCTATTTGACCTATAGATGGAACCCTAACAGGTACTACCACTCAGTCAGAGTGGACCTGGGAGTAATGGCGATGAAGAGGTACTCCACACTCCCCAGATATATATTAGAAGTGTAGATTTCACAATTAATATTAGGCAAGCTGCTAAGTTGGAAAGACTTTTGCTTTGAGTTAAAATAAGAATTCCTTCACTACAATTAAATTCTTTTTTAGTACTGATGATAGGGGGTAGTTCCTCTCATGTAATGGCTAAAAGAAAAAATCCTTGTACAGAACATATACTGTTAATATAATATCTATCTACAGATAAGATTTTGTAAAGTAATTCATCTGATAATTCCCAAAAATGTCCTCTTGATTTGTTCTTTACATTTTTTCTGAAATCATCCTTATTAATCTTAAAATTAAAAGATCTTTTTTACCGAGGAGGAAAAAAACCCAACTTTTCCCCATTTCTAAGACAGATGCTTACATGTATGATCTTCTCTATCAAAAATGATTCAGGTACCTTCAACGAAAAATTACCTTAAATGTTTTTAGCAGTGCAGTTTTTTTTTCCAGTGATGAGCCATGTCTCATATGGCCAACTTCTCCCCAAAAGTTGCCAATGCAAAAGTTATATTTATACATTATTGATTATGATGACTATCATTTGGTAACATGAATCGAACTGCAGAATTGCAGTGCAGATGTCTGCCATCATTTATGAGATGACAACATTTTAATAAACATGTTTGATATTGTTCTCAGGAGAGAAAGAATATCAATAAATTGGTTTTATGATAAAAAGTGAGGATTGCCTGTTTATTGGTCAGCTCCAGAAATTGAACTCTGCAACTGATAGAACTGAATGGGAAATAGTTGTATTATCATTATTGATATATTAATATGCTAGTACCTACCTACATCTTTCAGGCCCTGTCATCACCTTTGATGAATAATGGACCATTCTGTTTTGATTCATAAGATATTAATGCATGTATTCAAATGTCATGCACTGTCACCACTCAGATAAATAATGGACTATATCCATGTAATTGTAAGGAAATAAGACATGCTACACATCAGAGGGGAAAAAGAAAAAAGAAAGAAATGTTAGAGATAGGAAGCGATAGCACTTAATGTCTGTTTGAATGAAATAGAAAAAAGACAGAAAAGAAAGTCAGAAAAAATAAGGGAAAAAAGAAGAGAAAAGTGAAAAAGAAAGAATTTTGCCAGAGATCATTATACTTTTTACATACTGAACTATTTAGCTATAGCTTTTAAGTAAATGTATCAAATGTTGTAATAGTCAAATTATCATACCAAGGTATATTCATGATTAAAGCTAGTTATTATTATTATTATTATTATTATAACATGGCAAAGCAATCAGGATTATATAGGCATCTATGAAAGGGAATTAGTTATAGATTTTCTGTACGTTTGTTTTTTTTCTTTTTTACTATTTTAGGTAAATCTGAGTCGTAACTACATTGGGAGTAAATATAAATCCCTATATAAACAAAAGAGTCTGTTTTTGTTACTGCAATGATCTATGCCGAGTCTCCTGTAGGATTAAACTATCACATTTAGGCATCAGACTAAAAGAGATAAAGGAAAAGGAGGGAAAAATCTATTGATAGAAAGACATTATCTGTATTTCTTACTTCAACTCAAAGTGAGTGTCAGTGGTAGGTAAGCATTTGACAGTATGTTAGTCTGACATTTTGAAAAAACAAAACTCAAAAAAAAAACCTCATCAATGTTTCTTCTTATCAGGATGTTTTTACAAGAGAGGAAAAAGATAAAATAAAGATTCTTAAACAAATGTGTAAAATATACATCATGCTCACCTTCATAGGAAAGCTGTGACTAGCGTCCAGTCACCAGACAAAAAAAAGACAGTAACTGAATACACTCTGTAGCAACTGAGGGGATATGGTCAAGTGTTCAGTATATATATAGAGATAGACATATACACACTAAAACCATGTCCTCTCAGTTGCTTCAGAGTGTATGCAGTTACTCTCTGTCTTTTTTTGTCTGGTGACTGGACGCTAGTCACAGCCTTCCTGTGAAGGTGAGTATGATGTTTATTCTACAAAATGCTAAAATGTGAGTTCAGAAAAAGTAGGATAAAAAAATAAGATTAATAGATAAAATTATTTCTAACTGTAAAGACTGGAATATTCAAGTTTATGCCTGCCAGCTGGTTTTCATTATAATTGCATTTATACAAGCTATTCTCCTCCCCCTAGCCTTGGGGGCTGCATGATAATGCTTCATGGTTTTTATTAGGCATTCAATAAGAGAAAATATCTGATTTATTCATAATTTTCATATAAAAGTTTTATTTTAGCATTTAATATTTTGATAATATACTTGTTTTAATGTACAAGAGTAATCCTAAAAGTAAGGTCTCCTGAGCTCTGAGAACATAGATAAAATGTTTGTGCAGGTATTGGCAACACTGTTGTTTGTTGTGCCTGTGCAACAGACCCAGATGACACCCAACCAAACTGATTTCTTCATAATTTTCATATAAAGTAGTTATTATTTTAGCATTTAATATTATACCTTTTTATAATGGATATTGTATAACTCTCTGTCTATAACCAAAACTATGTCACTACCAAAGTCACAGTTCCTTTAGTTATTTACATTATATTCTCAATGGTTATTAAATTATCCTTATTTAATCACATTAGCATCTTATTTATTAACAATGTATCTATTAAGGTCTAGCTGAGATAGGTTTGCCTCAAAACAGCCCATGTTCTTAATGTGTTTAAAATCATGCAATGTGTGTTATATATCATAAGGAATTTAATGTTTACATAGTATATGGTGTGAATAATTTGCATACTGGTTTTTACTAACCCATGTTTAATAGGTAATTACTTGGTGTTATTGATTTCTAATATTATTGTTTTATTCTCAAACATATTAAAAGCAATCCAATGTATAATTTCATATTGAAATCAATTAAAATAAAGTAAAAATAAATGTAATCTCTTTTGTGTTCTTATTTAATTTCATTAGTTCTTCTAATTCAATATGATGTTTAATTACATTAAAACTTACATACTTGTGCCTGGACTGCACATTTTTTGTTTCTATGTACGAAGAATAATCCCAAAATTAAGGTCTCCAATGCACTGAGGATGCAGGTGGCTATTGGCAACACTGTTGTGTTTGTTGTGCCTGTGCAACAGACCTAGATGACACCAACCTGTTGAAGTGAGTCAGTTTGTACATTGTTGAATTGAACAACAACAAAGCCTAAGTGAATTTGTACATGAAGCAGTTCGTATTTATAGCACTCAGGAATATTCCATACTTGCATTTAGGTGATCCAATTTCTTGAGTCCTGATTAGCTGCTGGTCTCAGTGTGGTTATAGTGCTTAGATAAATAATCTTCCATTCTGTGTTATGCTTGTGGCAATACTGGAACCATATTGAGTTACAGCTTGTTTGCTGATTTGTCTACCAATTTGCTGGTAATTGGAATCCTACTGCAATGGTGAGTATTACTTCTACATGACCCAGAGGAAGAAGGGGACTTAACTCAACCCAGCTAGAATACTTAGTAGAAACAGCAGAGAAAGATAAGATGATAAGAAGAAGAATAGGACTATTTAACAAATGAATAATTTTGTTAGTTTTTATTAAGTTAGTAAAAATCCAGTGTTGATTTAATTATTTGTACGAGTTTGGTAATCATAGTATATATATATATTTACCAACCCCTCCACATGAGCAGGATGTGGCACAGGGTCAGTTTCTTAAGCGGAGTTCAACAGGTTTGAATTCAGTTTTCCTTCTCCTAGACTGGTTACCTAGCTAATGTTAAAGAGCCCAGTATTCCTTACTATTTATCCATAGCTGGAAGGAAAGTAGGTGGATGCACACTTTTCTCAAGAGTATTAGTGCTATGTGAAATGTAAACAGTCTCATCCAGGATTTGAACTTGGGTCAAAGAGTCCATTTTTTATAACTTTAACCATTACCATTCCATGATTAATTGCAGAAGTTTGGAAATCATACTATAAGTAAAAATAGTGGATTCTTTTAGGCACAATCAGTTATTTTGATTATTACATAAGTTTATATTCTTGAAATGAAGGCACAAGCAATAACTGTAGCTGGAAATGGTAAATGTTTTCTCCAACAAATATAAGGGTTAACAATCTATTCATATCAGCACCAAACAGAAAATTATAGTTTAGCTATGATTTTCTTTTGGTAGATATGTGTATATATATTTCATCAGAGTGTAAAATCCATTTGCTTCATTAAGTGACCTTGGTAGATAAAAAAAAAAAAAGTAAGTTTGACTTTTAACCATTTAGAGAGTGATCACAAGATTCTGATGTGAATATATCATTAACATACGTGAATGCCGGTCTCTGATTTTGAAGATCTATCTATCTTGATTAGACATGTTTTATGAGCATAATGCATTAAGGATGATAGATGTTGTATTAATGTTCATTTGTTTTGATGGATCTAATGAAAGGGGAATGATGATTATGGGTAAATGAATGGCTAAGATCATTAGAAATCCAAATATCTTTTGCTAGTGAAATGAATGGCTAATAAATAGAAAGAACAATATTACAGCCTGATTACAAAGGAAGTTGTGTAAATAATTTGCATGGAAATGCATTTAGGGTATATTATATAAACATGTGTAAAGTGTGTGTGTATATATATATATATATATATATATATATATATATATGTATTGGTGTAAGACATGTTTCGCTAAATTAAAGAGCTTTAGAGAAAATAGAATGAAACATCATGATCAGCTCTGTCTAACTTTAAAGCAAAAATATCTGACACCTGCTTTAGAAAATTTAATCTGTCGGTGTGGTTTCATAACTCGCAGCAAAGCTGGGCTGGTATCACACTCGAGAAAACACAATGTATTCTTGAGAGCATGCAGAACATGGGAGGAAACAAATCACAGACTGCTACCCCTCATCTACCGTTTACAATAGAGTCCACCATATATATATATATATGTATTCCAAAAAGATGAATATATTCTTGATGGTGAAATTAACGTAATGTTTTGGTTTTCTAACAAACCTTCATCATGACTTGAAGCCGACAAAATATTTTGTAGTAAAGGTGGAAGACTTCTGAAAAATGATAAAAATCAAAAAGTTATAATATCAACTTAACCATCTAGTATAAATTCATCTTTTTGGAATACTTATAAGTGTATGAACGGATGTATATACCTATGTGTATATGTATATATCAGATATAGATATGTGTGTGTTTATATATGATATATACATACATACATATATATATACAAATGTGTGTGTGTATATATATATATATAAGTATATATATTAATGCGTGTATGTGTGTGTATATATATATATATATATAAATATAATGTGTGTGTATATATATATATATATATATATATAATACATATATAGACATATATATAAATATAATGTGTGTATATATATATATATATATATATATATATATATATATATATAGTATATATAATGTGTGTGTGTATATATATATATACACATATAAATATAATGTGTATATATATATATATTTATATATATATACACATATATAAATAGAATGTGTGTGTGTGTGTGTGTATATATATATATACATATATATATACATATAATGTGTATATATATATATATATATATATATATATATATATATATATAGTGAGAGAGAGACATATGTGTGTCTGTATGTGAAATTTTTATTTTTATCACTGATTGAAGGGATAGGATAGGATTTCCTGAAATATAGTAAATCATTTTTTTTCTGATGCCTCATTTCTAACAGTCTTTAATTCTTAAGTATATTATATTTTTTTGTCAATTTGTTTTAGCTATCAATATTAGTTAAATATATAGCCCATGCCATTTTCATATATATATATATATATATATCATGCATTTCCTAAGAGCATTGGCATGAAGTGAAACAGAAATAGTCTCATTCTGGATTTGAACTAATTTCCTACAAAGATAACTATTACATCATAAGTGCCTGCTTCTATTTCCTCTCAGTATTAGGTAAATAGTAGCATGGACACTTGGCTTCTCAGATTTAGTAAGGTAACCAATCTAGGAGAAGGAAAAAATTGAGGAATCATGTTGCTAAGGATATTTGGTAAAAGAAGTAGAAGTAATTATTTCTGATAGTTTTTTCTCATTTTTATAAAACTACTGAAGTTAAAATCTAATCTATCTTTATTCCCAAAAATGGAAAGAAGAATGAAATAAAATAATTGAATTAATTTCAAGTTTTTTGTCTCTCAATTTCCTATGCAAAATTATATTACTTGGTTTTAATCTTCTTTGATATCAATATTCTGATAGGCAGATTTATATATACCTACAATTCAAGTTTTATATATATATGTGTGTGTGTGTGTGTGTGTGTGTGCGTGTGTATATACTTGGATTGTTTGGAATATATATATACTTAGATTGCGGGAAATCTACTGAACCAGTGCCAAGACAACTGGTACTTATGGGATGTAGATGTGTGTATAGATGTAGATATGTATATATATATATATATTCATATGTAGATGTATGTATATATATATATATATATATATATATATATGTATGTAGAATAATCATACTAGGTCCAATTACCGTCGAATTGGTAAGACAAGGCAGCAAGCAATCGTAACTCAATATGTATCTCTTTTGCTGCAAAAAATACTGCAAAATGGCAGGTTATTTATGAAGCCTCCTACCATCATAGAAACCAAGCAGCAAATTAGGACTCTAGGAATGTAATCACCCAAATGCATGAGTGGACTATTCTGGATTCCCATAAGTACCAGTTATCTTGGCACTGGTTCAGTTGTGCTTAGGTTGTTGCTCAAACCAACAGTATGCTAACTCGCTTCAACAATGTAGATATATATATATATATATATATATATATATATATATATATATATATATATATATACTAGACAAAACATGAACCATTGGGTCACCCATTAAGCTCTCTCTAGATGATTAGGTAAAAGAGTAGGATCTGCCAAAATATCATCTGCTTTTCATTTTTAAAAACGAACTAAAATTTATTAAATTGATTATTTAAGGTCAAATTTTTGTCTAAGTCGAAAAGTAGTAACATAATGAGCATCAGTACAAAAGCAAAATAATATTACACATATAATTTATTTTTGATATATTTAAAACGTTTTTTTCGTCCATTTTGATCAAGATGCCTGCCAAGAGGCTACTTAAAATCCGTTTTTACAAAATAAATTGTAACTTTTGCAATTGAAAAAATTCACACTGGATTGTCCAATTGAACACATATCCTAGTAGATAAAGGAGTTAGATTAAGACAGTTCTAAATGCCAGTTATCTCTAGACTGCAGGTTCAATCCTGGTCAGGGACAGCAGTAACATAGAATAATAATTAACACAGCTTAACACCTGTACCCCAGCTATGGTTAGTGGAATGAGAACAGGATACCCCCATGGACCTAATAAAGGGTTGGGTTCAAAGTTCCGTGATGGCTCCCAATTACAAGAAGGTTCCCGAGTCCGACAAGAAATACCTGAAGAAGGCCGGAGGGCACATCAGCCGAAACTTTGTACAGATAAAAATGAAGATGAGGACAATAGTCTGAATAATACAAATAATGGTAATCTTTGTGGAGTTCTGTCCTGGCTTCCTGCATCTGAAGCGGTATCACTTAAAAAAAAGAAATTAACTGTTTTATTTCAAAGTTCTGTTTTTTCTGGTTCACCCTGTATACAGAGTGACTCAGAAAAAACAGAGCCCAAATTATTTATTTATTTTCCATTAAACTAAACCTAAACCCCAACCCCAAATCCTAAACCCTAGTTGTTTTTGTTTTTCACGCCGCTTCCGCTACGGACTTCAATCGTAGCTGGTGTTTTTTTTGTTGTTTTTTTTGTTTTTTCAGCAGTCACTGGCAAGCATGTTTTGAGGCAAGAGGCCATGATGGAACTCCGCAAAGATTACAATTATTTGTATTATTCAGACTGTAATATCGGAGTGGTATATATTTGATTGATACTATTTTCTGCATAAATAAAAAGACTAAAGCCATACGTAATTAAAAACAACCTTAATCCCCTAAAACCGTAACCCAATTCGCAAAATGTTAATTCATAGACTGTAGTTAAACTGTCATTGGGTACCAGCAAAAAAATTTCCATTTTAATTTTCCAACCTAAGTAGGAAGTCAGTCCTACATTCTATGAATTAACATTTTGCGAATTGGGTTACGGTTTTAGGGGATTAAGGTTGTTTTTAATTACGTATTGCTTTAAAAAATAAACAACAAAAAACCCAAATTACTATACATTTAATTAACCATTGAAATTAATTATTGAATCTATTATTGAGACAGTTGTTTGTGTTAATATAGCAATGTATAATTTCAATTAAACTTAGTTTAAAAAATATTTTTCAACATTAAATGTATAGTAATTTGTGTTTTTTGTTTATTTTTTTAAGCAATACGTAATTAAAAACAACCTTAATCCCCTAAAACTGTAACCAAATTTGCAAAATGTTAATTCATAGACTGCAGTTAAACTGTCATTTGGTACCAGCAAAAAACTTTTTGTTTTAATTTTACCGATCTAAATCACAAGTCAGTCTAGTTTGTTTTAGTTTTAACTAAAACAAAATTTTAAGCCCAAAGAAAACTTTTACTTAAACAGTGGGGGTAGTCAATGTTTGCTCATTTGAATTCCATAATATTTAAATATATAACTATTTTTTTTACCCAACATGAAATATTTTTTAAAGTAAGTTTAATACTCTATGAATTAATAATTAAAGTAATTTAAAAAATCTATTTTAAAGCATGATTTCAATTTCGTAAAATTTTCACTCAACTAAAATTGAAATCATGCCGTAAAAAGAAATTTTTGTTTTGTTTTATTAAAACAAACCAAAATTTCTCTCTGGTCTGGAGAAAGGGAGGGGCGAATCTACCTAGAGTTAGGAGGGCTGGGAGGGTGTTTGCCTGTAAAAATCAGCAGGCAACTCCTACTTTGTATAACTGGACTACTCACATTAACTCTCCCACTCACCTTAACTCTATATAGAGGGAGAGTGGAAGAGAGCCAGGTCTAATTTGGACAGGGATTGGTCGGTTGTTGACTTAATTGCTAATTACGCCTAATTAAAACCAATTAAACTGAATTTTTTTTCAAACACTGGGTAGTGCTAACACCAAGGAATATCTAAGTATAAATATTGTATCCATAACATAAATAGAAAAAAATCCTTTAGCTGGCGAAGGTTGATAAACTCAGCTTTAGTATAATAATAGATAGATAGATATATGTAGATGTATATATATGTAGATGTATATATATATGTAGATGTATATAGATGTATGTAGATGTATATATGTATGTAGATGTATAGATGTATGTAGATGTATATATATATATATATATATATATATATATATATATAACATATGAATGACCTCTTTGCTAATATCAAATAAAAGTTAACAACCATTACCTCTTCTGATAAAATCCTTTGTCTCTTTTCAAAGTTCCTACCTTCAGAGTAATGGCCTGAACGGTCTTTTTCTAAGGACTTTGCTTCATTTTTACAACTTATGAGATGCATTTTACTCTTCTGTCAAGTGGCAATGTTGAAACAGATTTTTTCCTGTTTTTCTTTTTTTTTTTTGTATGGTGTATTCTTTGATGAATTCTCCTACAAACGCTCAGTAGTTTTCAATGTTTTACATCTAAGGAGAACTTATTTCAGCTACTAGTCTGTATTCTGCTGTTGGTTATACGTTGTCATGAAAGAATATATGATTTCTTTTTATTATAGGACATTATATTTCTAGGGAAAGTTACCAATATGGAAGACTAGAAATAATTGCCTATTGGCCAAATCACAAACTGACCAAATGAATAAAGGATGAAACCCAAAGTCTTTTGTTATCTGAGAGGGACACAGGAAGTGCTGATAAACAACTAGGCTGGATTCAGGCTGAGATGTGATCAATCTTAGCTTGGTCACAGTTTTTTTGCACAATTCCCAGTGGATTACCTTCCAAACTCAGTCATGCCTAGCCTAGTATTGTACTAGTTTGCTGCTTTTGCTTAATATATGGTTGATTGTTTCATTTCTGTCTCCCCTATTATTATTATTATTATTCACTCCTTTTGAGATTTTCACATCAGCGTTAGCTGATGGTATTTCACTGGCATCTGAGTGATAACAAGTCTCCTCAGGTCTCCAGGACTCTTCTGAGTATTCTGGCAGATTGAAGCAGTGCAGTATTCTGGATGGTCTCAATTCTTCCTCTGATTTCAGATTTTCCCATCTTTTTTGGGATCGTTCCAAGTGCACCAACTACAATTGGTATCACTTTCACTTTGATATTCCATAACTTTTTCAGTTCACTGGCAAGGTCCAGGTATTTGTCCATTTTTTCGTTTTATTTCATCTTCACCCTGTGATCAGCTGGAACTGCAAAATCCACCAGTTGACAAGTTCTTTCTTTTTTATTAATCAACACTAGGTCTGGTCTTCTTGCTGGGATAAGGTGATCCATTTTTATCTCAAAGTCCCAGATAATTTTATGTGTTTCGTTCTCAAGAACAGATTCTGGCTTATGCATATACCATTTTGTTGTATAGTCAAAATTTAATTTTTTGCATAATTCCCATTGGATCACCTTTTCAACCCAGTCATGCCTAGTTTTGTATTCTCGTTGTGCTAGTTTGCTGCATTCACTTAATACATCATTCATTGTCTCATCTCTGTCACCTTATAGTCTACATTTACTATTTTGTTGGTTCTTTTCAATTTTTGCTTTGTCCTTATGGCATTATTTTGTGCAGCAATTATTAGTGATTCAGTTTCTCTTTTGAGGTCTCCTTTTCTTAACCATGTCCAAGTTTTTTCAGGTGCAACCTCTCCTATTAATTGTTTTTCTTCCCATTTTTGTTTTCTAGTTTTTGTTGTTTTTCTGTTTGTCCGTATATTACATCTACTATTTTGGCTGCCATAAGTAATCTGTCTTTGCTCTTTTTTGTGTAGTCTTCGAGTTGTTGGATTGTGGCCTCTACACCATCCTCTATGTTGGCAAGACCTCTTCCTCCTTCCTTTCTTGATACATATAGTCTATCTCTATCATCTCTAGGGTGTAGAGCCTTGTGCATGGTCATTAATTTTCATATCCTTTAGTCAATCTGTCTGAGTTCTTCTTTTTTCCATTTTAAGAATGGCCCAGAGTATCTTATAATGGGGGACAGCTCAGGTATTAATTCCTTTGATCAGATTTCTGCTGTTGAGTTTGGTTTCTAGGAGTTTCCTTGTTCTCCTGAGGTATTCTTTTTTTAACTTTTACTTGCATTTCTGCTTGCTTGATATTGTCTGCTTCTAAAATTCCTAAGTATTTGTAACTTTCATTTTCATCTAGTGATTTTATAGTGTCCTGATTTGGCAGTTGTATTCCGTCCATTAATTTTCTTTCACCCCGTTTTATTACTAGAATAGCACATTTTTCAATTCCAAATTCCATCCCTATATCCTGGCTATATATTCTAATAATTTGTACCAGGGTTTCTAATTCTTTTTCATTTTTTGCAAAAATTTTTATGTCATCCATGTACATAAGGTGGTTTATCTTTTCTTGTGAGTTAATGAATTTGCATCCCCCTGTACATTTTTAAGTATATGATTGAGTGACATCATTGCTATAATAAATAGTAGTGGTGATAACGAGTCTCCTTGGAAAATACCTCTTTGGATTTTTACTTCCGCCAGGGATTGCCCTCCAGCTTTTAATTGGACTCTCCAGTTTTCCATGGCGTTTTGAATGAAATTCATGATGTTGTTGGAAATTTTGTTCATTTTTAGACATTCTAAAATCCAGGTATGTGGGACCATGTCATAAGCCTTTCTGTAGTCGATCCATGCAATATTTTTCCGACTATTTTTAACTTCTTTAAGAATGTGTTGGTCTATATAAAGTAAGTCATGTGTTCCTCTTTTTCCCTTGCAGGATCCTTTCTGTTCCTCGGGGAAAAGTTTACGCCAATTGAGTGAAAAGTATATTTCATGGCTGATTGTTTCATTTCTACCTCCCCTATTAGTATTATCATTATTATTATTATCATCATTATTATTATTATTATTATTATTAATTTTTTTCTTTTTCATGCTAATCTATTTTTCTCTTTCTTTCTTTTAGGTAAGTTCAGTTTTTCTTGATCATCCCAAATTTATTATATTAATGAAAATTAACAGGTAAGTAACAGAATTCTTTTATTTAATAAAATGAACACTTATTAAAACTATACATTTTTCATCTATTTAAAGTAGATAATAATAATCATTAAATAAATCAAATATCTTTTGCTTTTTTGATGTTTTCAAAGGAAATATTTTCATATTTGAAAATACCACATGCATATCCTTCAGATTTGTTTGTATGTGTATTAATACATGGTTGATCATCCCATCTCTATCACCACACACCCTACATTTGCTGATCTGTTGTGTCTTATCAATTTTTGCTTTGATATAATTTGATTTTTTGCTGTGTTATGGTCACATGCAAAATCAGATCATTATTCAATACAGTTTGTGTTATACTACGCAGGTCAAATTCTATTTAAAAAAAAAAAAAAGGGTCAGAAATATACAGTTATTAATTTTCAAAAAAAAAATGTATGAAATAAAAGACAGAAACAAATTGATCCTTTGAAATAAGTCTAAATCATAGAAATTTTGTTAAATAAAATCTTATTTACATAACTTGAAGAAGTTTTCTATAACCTTATGTTCAATTATATATATATATATATATATATATATATATATATATATATATATATATATATAAAAAAGTAAAGTCATCAGGGTGGCCTAATGTCAGTATCAGCCAATCAGCGAGGGAGTCTATCCCTTTTCACAAGAACTAGACCAAGGAGATTGTTTTTGCATCTGAGGTGGAGCGCCACACATACCCTCAGCTCCTTACTTTACCGCACAGATCCCTGTGTTACTCATAACGCTGAGTTGGCGAGGACCAGTATCGAACTAGGAACCTTGTGATTTCTAGCCGAACGCTCTACCGACTGAGCTAACCTGGTCCATATATATATATATATAAAGAAATTGATATCAATCTGATAGTGTATATGTATAAAAAGTTTGGAAAAAAACCCATGAATTAAGTCAAAAGTTCACATTCTTAAGCTGTAGCTATAGCGTTTCATTTCTTTTTGTCTTTATTCAACGAGGCTATCAATCATGAATCATATAAGATGAAAACTGTAGACAAGCAAAAACTTATATATATTTACTGCCCCCTCCACATGAAAAGGATGCAATACAAGGTCAATTTGTTAGGTAGAGTTTAACAGGTTTGAATTCAGAATTTTCCTTCTCATAGAATAGTTGCCTAACCAAGGTTAAAGAGCCAGTCTGCCTGATTATTTACTCATTACTGAAGGAAGAGTAGTTGGTTTCATACCTCTCCCAGAAATATTATTGTTATGTGATTTGCAAACAGTCTTGTCCAGGATTTGATTATTTGATTTTGAATAAAAAGTCCCTTTTGTGCAACTCTAACTATTCCACCACACACTTGGGTGTTTAGGGTTTGAATGCAAACAATGTATATATATATATATAGAGAGAGAGAGAGATAGATAGATAGATAGATAGATAAAATAAAACAGACCAAAAACAAAAAAAAAAGTTCATCTATTAGAATTCTGTTTTTTGCAGTCTTACCAAAAACGTTCCCAAGAACTATATATATATATATATATATATATATATATATATATATATATAAACACTGACATTCAACATCCATTCATGCTTTAAAAAAAAACAGTATATATATATATATATATATATATATATATATATTGCTTGCATTCAAGCCCTAAAAAAAAATGCAAAAAACCCTTCCCAATTGAATAAACCTCACAAAATAAAATACAACCAATGAAGACAATCATGGGCATGGTCAAAGCATTTGGGAAAGACACATTCTAAATTAATGGAATAAAAATTACACAAGGGATTGAACACAAGCAGTTGAAAATCAATATGAAGAAATATTCTGTGGTATTCAATCAAACCTTTTTAAATAATAAATTGCTGTCGAAATATACAAAATAATATATATACACCACTGATCGTGGCTTCCTAGTCTCTGTTGCAGCTGTCTATGTCACGCCTTATGGCCTTTACAGTTTTCACAGAGCATTGAGCAGTGGTCATGTGGTTGGCATTTTGATACACAGTGTGAATCATGATACAGGAAACTCTTTGGTAATATTTAGATGGCTTCCTCCAATGTCAGCTAACATTTTCTCAAATTCAACCTTAATCTTTATTCGCTCCAATGACATTGATTGGTTACTGATACATCAAGTTATTCCTGAAAAAAAAAAGTGACATGAAAATCATCAAATATAGTCTGAAAAGTCCATTTATATGTATAACTTTTTTCACTTTTTTATTTCCTATACAATAGATTAAAATTAGCTTCAAAACCTTCCCCAAAAAAGAAGTGGACAAGTATTAGTTGCTATATAAAAAATAATATGAAAATACTTGAGTTAAAACTACTATAATTCAAACAAATAATCTGAACCAAAAGATAAGTTAGCTGTATATATATATATATATATATATATATATATATATATATATAAAAAGTAAAGTCGACGGGGCGGCCTAAAGTCGGTATCAGCCAGTCAGTGAGGGAGTCTATCCCCTTTTCAATAGCGCTAGACCAAGGAGATTGTTTTTTAGCATCTGAGGTGGAGCGCCACACCTACCATCAAACAAATAATCTGAACCAAATGATCAGTTAGCTGTTTATGACTATATATATATATATATATATATATATATATATAGGGCCGGTTTAGCTCAGTCGGTAGAACATCTGTCTTGAAAACACAAGCTTCCAGGTTCGATACTTACCAACTCAGTAACACAGCTTGGGTTTTTGCTGTAAAGTGGGGAGCCTAACATAGGTGTGGTACTGAGACACCAAAAAGTCTCCATGGTCTAGCATTAATGAATCTTGCTGATACCAACAATAGGCCACTTTGTCTACTTTACTATATATATATATATATATATATATATATATATATATATATGTGTCTGTCTGTTTGTAATTGAATGGTGTAATGGTTATCATCATAGGAAATGGATGCAAAATGGCAAAATGAGTTCAAATCCAGGAAATGGCTGTTAGCATTTGCCATAGTGCTAATAACCTTGAGAAATGTATGAATCCAACTATTCTCCCTCAAGCTATGGGTAAATAGAAAGGAAGACTGGACTCTTTAGCATTTCTAAGGTAACTAGTCTAGGAGAAGGAAAACTCTGAATTCAACCCTGTTAAACTTAAGAAATTGCCTTTGTGTCACATCCTACCCATGCATAGTGGTTGGTATATACATATATATGGTGGACTCTCCTATCGTGAATGATAGATGAGGGTCAGCAGTAAGTGAATTGATTCCTCCCATGTTGTGCATGCTATCAAGAAGACATTTTGTGTTTCTCGAGTGTGATAGCAACCCAGCCTTGCTGTGAGCTAGAAAGCCACACTGACAAATGAAATGTTCTAAGTCAGGAGTTAAATGTTTTTGTTTTAAAGTTAGGCGAAGCTGATCTCGATGCTTCAGTCTATTTTCTTCAAAGCTCTTTAGTCTAGCGAAACATGTCTTACGCCATTCTCTCCGATTTGATGCTAGATTTTCCCAAACACTGAGGTTAATATTGAGGCATTTCAAATTCAAAATGTGCCTACATACATACATGTGTGTATAATATATATATATATATATATATATATATATATGGTGTTCATAAAGTCTTGCAAGTTTCAAAAATTGAAAAACTTAATAATTCATGTTGTGCAAATGATGGAATCATTTAGTAAAAACCACATGAAAGTTCAACTCTTGTAGTTTTATTTTTTGTATAAGTTTTAATTGTTGCATTTCAACAAGACTTCCATCTTTGTTGTTACATTTTAAATCTATTGCATGATTTATAAACACCGTGTATATACATTCACACATATATACACACATATGTTATAAAATCTATAGTCTGTCTGCAATATATCAGAGAACAGAAAATCTTGTAACCTGAATATTCGTTTCACATTGCTATCATACAAAGAAAAGCATGTACTTGATAGTGAGCTAGACTTTAAAACGAGTTAGCATGTGACTGAGAACATAAAAAAAGAGACAGCCGACTAAAGTTGGGAATATAAACAATAAAAAATGAATAAAGCAAGACAATTGAATCCTGGTTTCTTTGTCAACAGTCAACCAGTTGGTGCCAAAAAAAAAGACAAATAGTGAATGTTAGAACAATTTTCTGTTCATTCTGCTGCTATCTCTGTGTTTGATAATGTGCAGTTAATAGTTGTTGAAGTTTTCTCTGCCATAGAGAATGTATATGTGCCAGTATCTATACAAAAATATATGCACATACATGCATTAATTAATACATTAACATTAATGAAAAAATACACTATTAACCTTTTTGAAATTAACTAAAAGTATCTTCTAGCAAACAAAGACTCATAAGAACAAAAACAAAGATAATCCTAATTTTGTAGACAAATTTGTGACAGAATCTTCGCCAAAAATGGCTTTGGCTTTTGTTAAAGTTAAAGAATCATTAGGCATGAAATAACCCTAGACAGGTTGATATGCCGTTAAAATCCACCAACCATCTAGATGGCACCTAGTGTTTGTACAGAATTGATTAAGGCAAGTTTTTGTTGATCAGTCAACACTAGTGTGTCCATGTGTAGGAGTCCATAGGATAACATGACTTAGGAGTTCATCCTTACTTTTCCTGCAGAGTTTGTCTTTCTTGGATGGTTAGCTAGATGGGAAGTAACTGCTATTTTGCAGTGTGCTGATTTCAGAATCTGTTCAAGGCAGCATTCTTTTGTAATTCCAATCTTGCTTTTTCTCCAAATGTTTTGTTAGAGTCCAAGTGGTGCAACCATACAATAGTACTACACATCTAGAGGAAGAGCATATTATATACTTCATTATCATGGTATGACGAAATCACAGATTCTTTTTGACATTCTTTCACCCTATCAGTCATTACTCTTGACAAGTCCTTTAGACGACACCTAGTGTCCACACAGATCTAATGTATGAACATTTTTGCTATTCGGCCAGTTTGCACATGAGTTCATCTTAGAAAGCTTGCTAGATGGGAGATAAGTTACCATATATCTACTGGTTTGTAGGATTTGTTTAAAACCGCACTCAGCATCTTTGCATAGTTCCTATCTAACTTTTTCTAAAGCAAGTGCTGTAGTAATATAATAGTACTGACATGGGTACAGCTTGGAAAAATTCCTATTTTATTTTATCAGAGATCAGATTTCCATAAGGTCAATAATCTGTCAATAGTATTTACCTATGTATATATTGACATTGCTTTCAGTAGATGAGATATTGCTACCAAGGTATGTTAACCTGTCAATAGTAGTCCATGTTTTACCTATGCATATATTGACATTGCTTTCAGTAGATGAGATATAGGGTCTGACATAAATTGAACATAATGGCCACTGAAGGCTTCCTTTAAGTGAGGTAGCTTAAAATCATGCAAATTATCACTGATGAAGAGACAGCTTGGAAGAATTCCCATTTTATTTTATCAGATCAGATTTCCATATAGTCAATAAAAAGAAATAGAATTAAATTAATTTCCAGAAAAGAATAAATAAACTTATATATTCAAAATGCCACAAAGAAAAAGATAAATTAAACAAAAAGGAATTATATGCTTTAGAGAATGCACATCTCAGAAGAATTTCATAAACCTGGATAAAGTAAAACAAAAGTAAAGTCCTCAGGGTGGCCTAATTTCAGTATCACCCAGACAGCGAGGGTCTATGCCCTCTTCACTAGTAATTGACCAAGGAGAGTATTTTAGCATCTGAGATCGAGCACCACACCTACCATAAGCTCCTGTCTTTACCACACAGATCCCTGTGCTACTCATATGCTAAGTTGGCGAGGGCCGGTATCAAACCAGGAAACTTGCAATTCCTAGGCAAGTGCTCAACCGACTGAGATAAAACGGACCCTGATTTTCCATTTACTAGTCTGTACCTACCCCTCCACCATGGGTAGGATGTGACACAAGGTCAATTTTTAAGCAGAGTTGAACAGGTTCGAAGTCAGTTTTACTTCTCCTAGAATGTACAAGTTATCCCCCTGATATTGCACTTCAGAATATTCCATAATTGTATGAGAGTGATCTCATTTTTTGTGTCCTGATTGGCTGCTGGTCTCAGTGTGGATATGTTGCCATCATTCTGAATTATGCTCCCAGTAATGCAGGGAGTGTATTGAGTTACAGCTTTCCTCCTTGTCTGCCAACTGGATGCCTGTTGAAAACGATGGTGAATATCATATTCCTTTTACAGTAAACTGTGGGATAACTTCTACATAGACTGGTTGACACACCAAGTTCAAAGAGCACAGTCTGCCCTACTATTTACTCATACTAGAGGGAGAATAGTTGGCTACATACCTTTGGCGAGGGTAAATATGAAAATGCATTGTAAATGATTTTACTGTAGGAATGTATTGGAATAGATTTTACTAAAGAATTTTACTATAAAACTAAAAATATTACTTGGTTTTATGCTGAGTAATAAAATGTTTTATAATAAAATGTTTTTATAGTCATCATTATAGGAAATGTAATCAGCAACCCAGAACTTGAGACCAAACTCTTTATTTTTAATCCATTGGGGTAAATTGTTCTCATTCCATTAACAATAAAGATGAGGACAACAGTCCCTAAGAAATCTAAATAATACAAATTATCAAGCCACATCAGAAAAAATCTGTCAAATAACACTGAATGATGTTTGACAGAGTTTTGTCAAAAATATTCAAAATATCTGTTGTGCCATGTATCCGACAGATGGAAATGTGGTGTATATAACAATAAAGATAAGGACAACAGTAAAAAAAATCTAAATAATACAAATTATCCACCCTTATCTCAAAAATAACAAGAAATGCCTGAAGAAGGCTGAAGAGCACATCAGCCAAAATATTGTGTATATAACAATAAAGATGCGGTCAACATTCAAAAAAATCTAAATAATACAAATTCTCAAGCTTCATTTAAAAAATAACAAGAAATACCTGATGGAGGCTGGAGATCACATCGAGCAAAATGTTGTGTATATAACAATAAAGATAAGGACAACAGACCCTAAAATATCTAAATAATACAAATTCTTAAGCCACATCAGAAAGATTTCCAGAAATAACATTGAATGACATTGAACAGTTTTGTCTTTTAGAAACATAAGTTCATATAAGTATTCATAGTGAAATGTTTATTTACTTATGGATATATTTCTGTAAGGGTCATCAACTTTGAGATCGAGTTCTTTAAAATTCTAGTGATTTTTAACATTTGCGGTTGACTGTAGATTTATCTAATATCTTCTTCTAATGTGTCAGTTTTCCTTCCATCTGTATGGTTTGCTGATGTACTGAAAAGAGAAATACTTTACTTAGATGTGATCAGGGGGCAACTGTGGTCCTTTTGTTCAACATCCAGTCAAATGGCATTTACTGACAAATTCCTGCTGCTAATTTGTGTTGTCAAGGAAATGGCTTTCCTATATTTTGTTCCCATATTTTCCTTTGGTGCTGAACGTATGCTCAAGGGTGAATCATCGAAATAACTCTTATAGCAAATGTCATCAAGTCTTCATTTCTACAGAAAATTGTGATAGAAAAGGATTACACACACAATCCTGTGGCAATACCGCAGGAAACGGTACAGGAAACGACTAAGCTGGGAGATTCATGCAATATTAACCTCACATAAATTTCCCAGAAATTGGAAATGTACAGCAGCATGAAAGGTTTTGATTAAGATCAGAATCTTATCTGCACATTTCTTCTGGAGGCGATATAAATAAATAAGTATAGAAAGCAAGATAGAAAGATTAAGTGTGTAAACAGTGAACAAATAATTTCATAGTTTTAAGTCTTTGTTGTTAGGAAACAGAAAAGTTAAGATGAAATAATAGGTGTTGACACGGTAACAAAAAGGATAATAGCTTGACTGTGTTGGTAGTTTGTTATGATAATCCAATATATGTTTTTATCAATACATTTCACTCTTGTGTGCAAGTACGCAGAGGTGTAGCTGAAAGGTCTATTGTATAAAAGAAAGAAAAGAAAGAGAGATAAAACAGAAAAAAATGATTAAAAATTGGTTATCTGGGAAAATAGATGTTAAATGCAATATTTTATTCCTATCTTTTCTGCCCTTAACTACTAATAATAATGATTAAACAACTCCTACATTATTGGTATTGTTGGTATATGCTGGACTGCAAGAGAGTCTTTCCCCTGTTCACTAGCGCTAAATCACAGACTGTTTTGCTGAGGTGGAGCGTCACACCAACCGTCAGCTCCCCATTTTACCATATAGATCAGATTTCCCTATCTCTGCTACTCATACACTCAGTTGCTGGGGACCAGTATCAATTCCTTGGTTGGTGCTTTACTTACTGAGCTAACTCCTACATTACAAGCATTTTATTTTTTGTAAATAAACAGGTTATTTACTTTGGTTGGTTGGTTATGGAATATTAACCCTTATTGGATCATTTAATGCCAAATCAAGTCATTTTGATATTTGGTTTACTTGCAGTACCTGTTATTGCTTAAATGGTTGCCCATCTAAGTACTGGACAAGCTCATTGCTGCTTAACCTTGATGATCTAACATGAACCAGTGCTTTTAATGTGATTAGACTGTAAGCCAGGATATTTATGTATTTAACCAACCCCTCTATGGGAAGGATGTGACACAATGTGATTTTCTTTAGCAGAGTAAAGCTGGGTTGAATTCAGAGTTCTGCTAGACTGATTGAAGAAATAAAGAGAGATAAAATGGAAAAAAGTAGATTAAACATTGTTATTATTTCTATTTCTTATGCCCCAACTATTACTACTAATGATGATATCACAACCAAGTCACACAGAAGCACCAGTTGCCACTAAATCAGTGAAGTTCAGCAGTGATAATATTTGGACCTTCACTATTAGATGCAGTTTAATATCATCCTCAGGAAACAGAGATTATTTACTAAATCATAGTATAAACTGAAAAGTGAGTAAAAACTTTTATTCATTTTATTTTTTAAAAATCTGTTCTACAATTCTTTCCCTGCCAATCATTTATTTCTGTATATATATATATATATATATATATATAAGATTTATGTCATAAAAGAAAAGAGAAAAAAAGTATTGTTATTAGTCAGATGTAGTTGAGATATATCTGCCATGTTCTAAGTTAGATTTGTGAAAGTGTTTGGCAAGTGAAATGCTTTTGATTCATAGAGATTTCTATTTCAAAACTCATTTATTCTTTAACAAATTAGAAAAAAAGATTTTGAAGACTGATGAGATTCTCCTCGTGTCTCTACACCAAACAAAGACAAAAGAAAAGTCTTTTAACTTTGATAGATAAATAGATAAAATCATTTGAATTAATTATTGATAGATACACAGGAATTGAGTGAAATAGATTGATAGAAATGAATTCACTGAGATAGGTGGGTAGATAGATAGAAATGGATTGACTGAAATAGAGATAGATAGAAATAAATTCGCTGAGATAGATGGAAATGAATTGACTGGGATAGATAGGTAGATAAATAGATAGATAAATATATAGAAATGATTGAGATCAATAGAAATGAATTGACTGAGCTACAAGTAAATCTTTGGCCTAAAAGGTTTATGGGAACAAAACATTTGGGGGGGAGCGATCTGTTTATCAATAGATGAACAAACATATTTACAACATTTCTTGAAGCACGTTTTAAACAAGACTTTTGCCATTTTTCCTGCGAGGAGTTCAAAGATTCACTTTTTTAGGGCATCATTTTCCTATATCTTCATCTTTAGTTTCGTGTTTTGGCAATAATAAAAAAAATAAAAAATAGAAACAGTAAAAAAAAAGGATAGTTTTTATACACAACAAATAAAGAAAGAAAAAATCGCAACATCAATATTCATTTTAATCAATTACAGCTTTTTGGGGTGCTATCTTCTATCTCTCTAAAATGAACATCTACAATTTTATCAAACATTATTCAATGTACAGATTTGTGTAGACTGATCAGTATTCAGCTGTATTGCAAGTTGAATCTGTTTTGAGGATTCAGACTTGGTTTAAATAGTAGGTTGGGCTATTCTACTATGTGGCATGGTCAAGTCTATTTCCAGGATTTTGATTGGCTGATGGTTTTAGTGTGGATATTTTTATCCATATATACTCAACACTTGACCAAGTTCTGTCAGTTGCTACAGTTATTCGGTTATGCTCTCTTTTATTTTTTTTTTGTTTGGTGTCTGAATGCTTATCACTGCCTTCCTTTGAAAATGTGTATGATGTTCATCCAAGAACTATATAAACCATTCTGGCTTATGGTCAAGTCACATTGAAAGAATAAGCACCACTGAGCCTGTTCAATACTGAGATGGATGACCAGAAAGTACTGTTATCAAAAATAACCTAATTCATTATTAAATGACCCAAAAAGGTACAATATGCCATAAAACAAGCAACCAACCAACCCTTTCTGTGTTATATATGTTATCTTAAAATCAGTAAAACCCTCAAAGAATATGCTGACTGTATCCTTGCAAAGGTGTAACCCCTAATCCCAAAAGGAGTGTCCTAGGTATGACACTAAAGTGCATCTGATTTCTGAGATCTATGGAGTGTAGAGTATCCCTTTATTACCAGTACTCTCAGATCCACTCTGACCTGAAGTGGTAGTACCTGTTATGGTTCCACCAATGGCTCAAATAGGTCTGTTTAAAAATTATTCATATTTTATAGGAAAAAAGAAACTCTTAACAACTACAGCAAAATGTAAATATGATCCTACACAATTCCCTAATCTTATATGTATGTATGTATATATGTATGTATGTATATATATATATATATATATATGAAGAAGGCGGAGTGGCTGATTGTAGGTATCAGTCAGACAGCAAGGGAGTCTATCCCTTTCTTGCTAGTGCTAGACCAGGGAGATTATTTTATGTGCCTGAAATGGAGTACTACACCTACCATCAGCTCCTCCCTTTACCGCTTAGAAGCTGTGCTACTCATATGCTAAGTGGGTGAGGGCTAGTATCAAACCCGGAAACTTGTGGTTCCAAGGCGGGCAGAGTGAGCTAAACTGTCTTATATATATATATATATATATATATATACATATAATATTTTATAGATAATGTGGGTGCTATATTTTCAAGTAGACAGTGCTCAATATCATTGATAGAGCAATTATATTTGAGATAAGGTAACATGGGTATAGTCAACACCTGGTTACTGACAGTTTCTTGCTTATGCAATCTTCAGACCAAATGGGAAGATTGTTTTAGTGGTTTCTAGGCTATTTAAACAAATCACTAAACCAATTTCCCCATTTGGTGGGAGATCACATAATGAAGAAACTGTCAGTAACTGAGTTGACTCCATGTTTACTCTACCTTAAATAAAATATATATCTATAATTTGGATTATTCTAACTATTGTCCCCATCTTTATTGTTATCTGCACAATGTTTTGGCCAATGTGTCCTCCGGCTTACTTCAGGTATTTCTTGTCAGAAAGTACATAGATAACTATAAATATGAGGACAATAGCCCAATAATACAAATTATCAAGCCTCATCTAAAAAATTCAGAGTAATAGTATCAAATACATATATACATGCATATACATAAATATATATATTACATATATATATTTATATGTCGGATCTTTACCCTGAAGAGCACTTAGCGAAACCACTAGTAGGTTTATCTGACTCATTAGGTTTATCTTTATTATTTGCTCTACTTAGGTATTGAGCACTTTTTACTTATTAGCTTTAGTGTCCTGGCGGTTTTGTATGAATATATATATCTTATGTATATATATATATACATATAAATTGTTTTTTCTTTTGGCCAAATATTGTACCAATAGATTATTTTTGGTTGGTATGATTATCTTAGTCTTTTCTTTTTTCCAAAATTTTTTTCACCCCAGGTGATGTTTGGTAGTATATTTTTACAATCAAACTATTTGCTGGGTTTTTCTCACCACGAGTATTTACCAACAAGTTTGGTATATCAAATATATATATATATAACCTCTAAGCATAATTTAACCCTGAAGGGGTTGACATGCCATTAGAATCAATCAGTCAAAATGTATTCTGTACAAGTAAAAAATGAACTGGCACATTTACAAAAAACACACTTATCATTTTTCTAAGATTTGAGTGTTTTAGATATTTCAATGGAAACTAGCAAAACATGGTTACCTTTTGTTGTGTATAAGAATGTCTTTGTCTTATGACTTATAAAAAATTCAGTTCATTTCTGTAATGTCACATAGGAAATTTGAAACAATTAAATTATGGTGCCAGGTACATAATTCATATTTTACGACAATTCTCAAAATAAAAATTCTCTAAATTAATAACTTTTAGCATTAAATTTTTATTGTGTTCTTTCATGGTCTTATCAGAAATATTTGCTTTTATATATATATATATATATATATATATATATATATATATAAATTGTATGTTCACAGCTTTGCCCGACTTGTATAGTATCTGTCTAAATTTAAGTATACACTTTTTAAATTTCATATTGCTCTTATCAAAAATATTTGCTTTTTCTACAATCTATACTTGAAATTCATACATATTCTTGCTTTTATTGATATATATATATATATATATATGCATATATATAAAGTGCAATAATTTATTGTGTGTTGAGAGATCAAAGGAAAATATCGTGTTACCAGATAAGTGTGTATTTTGAGAAAAATTGTTGGTGGTCATTCAGTAATAATTGAAGGGGAGTTAATATGTAGAAGATAAAATGAGATATTGTTAGATGTAGGGAATTTTATAATTCTTGAGAACAATCTTGGATAGGTAAGGCGATAAAAGAAAAAATCCAGGTCTCAGAAACTAACTATTCATTCAATTTTAAAGAATCCAAATTGTTAGTTAGAATTCACAATAAAAACGAAAGAAAAATTGTAGAATCTAGCACCATCTCCATTTTCAATACAATTAAACAGAGGCCCGGATTTTTTCAAAGAAAGAATTTCTTGTATATAAAACCTGTAAATATACTTTTCTCCTATACACATTGGTAAAATAACTCTACCTTAAAAATGTGACCAATCTGTACACTCAATATTTCTATACTCTTCTATATTGTAAGCCTCACTGGGGATGAATTCTTAAAATTGAAAGGACCATTGAGTGCATAACTCAATACTATAATATTTTAAATTTCATATGGTTTCAAAAAATGGGCACGTAGATCTTAGAGTACATGTACTTTGAAATGTTCTTAAAAAGAAAGATCTGTTTGATGATATTGAATAAAAAGTGATTATTAATCAATATTTGGTAAATATAATTTAATCTCTCATAAAAAGTAGTTCAATAGAACTGAAAAAAAAAAAAGGAGACAGAATAATGCAAAAATAATCAGAAAACAACTGTAATCAATTATATCTTCTTTTTTTATCTTCCTTGCACTTTCCTTTGCTGAAAAGATAAATGTGACATATATTTGTGTCAGACTGAGAAACCTAAAATGTTAAATAGTCTCAAAATTACTATAAGTATCATTGTAGTTTTCATGTGTTTTTTTTGTGTGTATGTGTATTACTTAATATTTGAGAAGGAAAAAATATTATTTTGAGATTAACCTTATCTCCAGAAAACCAGAAGTCAACCTCCAGGCGTGCTGACTCAATCAATTCTAAATTAGATATCTAATTCAGAATTTTTTTTCTTTGTCTAATATCTTTATCTTCCAAGTAATATTCATGAGAATAACAAAAAAAATGTAAAATGAAGAAGTGTACTAAAATGACATATGTTTATAAAACTTTGTTCTAAGAAAAAAGATACTAAAAAACAACAACACACTTCTAAAAAAACTGCTTGGGGATTTAGAGAAAACTAGAAGTGGCTACCCAGCATTGCCTTGGTAGAGGGGGAATGAAAAAAGTTAGTCCCACAGATCCATTATTTCTAATCACGAGTTGGATCCTCATAAAATTCACCACATAAAAAAAGACCTGGTGGGATGTCAGGAATTTTTTCCCCAAGATCAACCTCTGGTGATACTGAATGTGTATATATATTTACTCAGTTGTTAATTGTTTTATTTTTGTAGTTTCATACGGACATACATACACACACACACAACTGCCCATTATATATGCATAGATGAGTGTATTTTGGTGATAGTTTTTTTTAATTATTTGTCTGAATTTTTGAGATAAGGCTTGATGTGTACAATTTTGATTTTTCAGACTGTTGTCCTCATCTTTATTGTGGCATGTAAAATCAAAACGTTTCAGCCATTGTATCCTCCAGCCTTCCTCAGAAGTTTCCTATTTATCTAAGCATAGCAATGACCCAACCTTGGAAATCAATTGAATAAGATTTTCAAAAGTTCTTCAATGCGTTGTTTTATCAACAGCCAAACTATTCAAAATGATTCCCCACGTTGGATCATTGCTCTACTTGGATACACAGGAAATACCCAATGAAGGCGAGATGATACAGCAGCTGAAAAGTTGTGATTTTACATACCACAATAAAAATGAGGACAACTGTCCCAAAATAAAAATGATACAACTTTTTTTATCCTTGAAAAAGAAAACAAAGCCTATTTATTTAAAAAGTTAGAATTTGAAGTATAGAAAATATGATTTCTATTCAATAGAACTGTGTGAAAGGACCCTCCTATGAAACAACAACACAAAATATGTAAATGGCTATTTATTTAAAAAGTTAGAATTTAAAGTATAGAAAATCTGGTGAAATAATTTTTTTTGTTAAAACCCAACCAAACTTTGAAAAGCATTATAATGATACAGAAGATAAGATCCAGCTACTCAGAACAAGATAAGTATAAAAGAAGATAAGTATATCTGTATACAACAATGGGTATATGGGCATACTCTATTGAAATACTACTATACTCTACAATACACGTATATATGTGTATGGTATGCAACGAGATGAGATATTGCTACCAAGGTCACTCAAAACAGTATAAGAGATAATTATTGAATGGTTATTATGGAATCTTCCCCTCATTTATCTATTTATTTACAATTGTAATATGAATAGTATAAATAGGGTGTGACTTGAAATTGCATTTAATTCCCACTAAAGTGCTGTGGCTTAAAACCATGCAAATTATTACTGATGGCATTAATGAATTATTCATATCTTATCATCATCAGATAAACATTAATGTTTTATAATGCCATTGGCTTTCAATTATTCTACAATCCTTTTTTTTTTGTAAGCATAATTTGTTTTATCAAGTTTTCTAACATTTCTTGAAGCTTCTAAAAAACACATAATCATGCATTGTTAATACATGAATTCCTCATATCTGAAGTATGCTCTTAACTCACATGGTGTGATGGTTAGCAAGTTAGATTAACAGACCATTGTTAGTGAGTTCGATTCTCACTGGGTGTCCCATACTTCTGGTCTTGTACCACAATTAAGATAAGTTTAGTAAATAACTGCATCCTCTTCACATGGTGTGATGTTAGCAAGTTAGATTAACAGACCATTGTTAGTGAGTTCGATTCTCACTGGGTGTCCCATACTTCTGGTCTTGTACCACAATTAAGATAAGTTTAGTAAATAACTGCACCCACTTCACATGGTGTGATGGTTAGCAAGTTAGATTAACAGACCATTGTTAGTGAGTTCGATTCTCACTGGGTGTCCCATACTTCTGGTCTTGTACCACAATTAAGATAAGTTTAGTAAATAACTGCATCCTCTTCACATGGTGTGATGTTTAGCAAGTTAGATTAACAGACCATTGTTAGTGAGTTCGATTCTCACTGGGTGTCCCATACTTCTGGTCTTGTACCACAATTAAGATAAGTTTAGTAAATAACTGCATCCACTTCACATGGTGTGATGGTTAGCAAGTTAGATTAACAGACCATTGTTAGTGAGTTCGATTCTCACTGGGTGTCCCATACTTCTGGTCTTGTACCACAATTAAGATAAGTTTAGTAAATAACTGCATCCACTTCACATGGTGGGATGGTTAGCAAGTTAGATTAACAGATCATTGTTAATGAGTTCAATTCTCATTGGATGCTCCCCAGCCTTGTGCCACAACTAAGCTTAATAAATAAAATATTTATAGTATTATCATTGAAATCCAAATGACCTTCTATAAAGTCATTTACTTTCGAAAGGGCTGGTTTAACCCAGTTGGTAGAGTATCCACCTTGGAACCACAAGGTTCTCGATTCTTAAATATCCTGTTAAAATCAATCAAACTTTTCCTTCCTCTTGGTTAGGTTACAATTAAGTGTCATTTCATGTGAGAGTTTGAAATTGTTCATCAAGTATTTACTTATATCTTTATATATCAACACATAAGGAGGAAAATAAATAAAGTGGAAAGAGAGAGAATGGATTTGTATTTGTAGATAATCAGTGTTAGAAACACATTACAATGTTATGAAAAGATTTGAATAAATATGAAATAGAAGCCAACTCTTGAATTTCACCTGGTTATTCTACAATATTTGTTTATAATTAAGATATTTACATCAAATAGAAATTGTTCCTCTAAAAGATAAAACTACATAACAGAAAAGAGGGAGAAACCATTTCTATATTTGTGTTATCTTATAGTATATATTATAATTGTAATTATTTATAAATAATTATAAATGTTATCTTATGTCTGGGTCAAATTTGATATATGAGCAAGTAATCTGTTGTTGATGTGTTGAATGTTTCTTTTATGCACAAGAACAAGAAAGTCAAATTGTTTTGACAAGAAGATGAGATCTGAAGACTTTCAAAGTTGCAAGGGTCATTGGGTGCTTATATATGGGGTGAGATGTTCAATGAGGGTAAAATCAATAACTTTCAAGATGACATCAATATGAGAAGTGAACTCAGGTTGTTACCATAACTTACAAGTAATATATATATATATATATATATATATATATATATATATATATACATTTTTGGTACAACTAATTTTATACAAAAGCTAAAACAATATCATACTTTATTAATCTACTATCAGCTATTTGAATGGGAGTTTTAAAAGAGGAAAGAAAAAAAAAACGAAAGGAAACAAGACTTAAGGGCCCTTTCGACTGGTGCATTTTCAAAAGTTTACAACTGGTATTTAAAAGTCAAAGTCTATAAATTGGGTACACATATATATATATATATATATATATATATATAAGGTATCCAAAACTTGGTAGTAAGGAATGATTCTATATATGATTTCTAAGATACACTGTATTATTATTGTATGATCCAGTATGTACAAATACAGTGAATCTTTAAATCACTAAAAAGAGCTCAATGTATAATAAACTTTTTAGATTATATACAGAGCAATATTTATCTTTGAAAGGAAGGAAAAACTCAACACTGTTATTCCATAATAAATTTATTTCAACCAAAATTGGGGCCTTTATAAATCTAAGTTGATTTAATATAGCTCCCAAAAATTTCGTCACTTCAGATGGTAGATGGTAGAAAATTATCTTGATCTTCCATCTGATGAGACTGAATTTTGGGGAGCTATATTAAATCAACTTAGATTTATAAAGGCCCCAATTTTGGTCGAAATAAATTTATTATGGAATAACAGTGTTGAGTTTTTCCTTTCTTTCAAAGATAAATAAATATATATATATATATATATATATATATATATAATCTCAAAGAACTAACAAGGTAAAAGAATCAATGTGTCACAACATACAGCACATTGATCTTTGTTTATGATAGGTTGTTGGTTGTTTTGTTTTATGGCATATCAACCCTTTCCACGTTATTTAATGCCAAATCAATTCATTTTGATAAACAAAGGATTCAGGTCGCTTACTGTAGCTGTTGTTGCTTCAGTGGTCACCTAATTAAGTAATAAACAGGCTCATTACTGCTTAACTCCATTAATTTTGTGGGAACCAATGCTTTCACTGTGACTTTATTGTAATGATTCTTATTGAGTAGAGTATTCTAAAAAACGAGAAAAATAAGATATAACATGTTGTTAGAGGTACATGGTATAATTATCATCATAGGAAATGGACTCGGCAAACCATGTTCAAATACTGGATGAGGCGGATCGCATTTCCCGTAGCGCTAATACCCTTGAGAAAGATATGTATCCAACTCTTCTGCCTCCAGCTATGAGTAAATAGTAGGTAGGACTGGGCTCTTGAATCTTGGCTAGGTAACCAGTCAAGAAGAAGGAAAACTCTGAATTCAAACCAATTAAATTCTGCTTAAGGAATTGACCTTGTGTCACATTCTACTTGTGTGGAAGGGTTGGTAAATGTACGTACCATTGTTTGTATTTTCCTTCAAATGGATGACTTAAGCACTTATCAAAAGACTAGAGTGATAGTGTTGTAATAGTATGTTATACCTTTTGAGTTATCAGCAACAAGTTTCCCAATGAATAAAGTTATAGCTAGATATTTATTTTTAAAATACAGTCTTACTTTGACTCATGAATGCCTCACTTAGGACTTTTCCAATTTATGAATTTTCCCTCAATTGATTTTCTCATTTGTGTTGAGAGCTACAATTTGAGGTGCGAGTGAGCTTCAGATATGCTTATGCTAATAGGTTCATTAAAAACATTTAAGTTTCCAAATTTAGAAAAATATTATTCATTAGAAAATGAACATTAAAACATATTAAAGCACATAATTCATAACATTCTATTCTATTAAGTTTTTATGCATTACAGTGCTATTTTTCTTATAAAAAAAAACGTAACAAAAAATAAGGTATTTGAGGTTGGAGTTGAAACCTATTAATGGCACTTCAGTTTATTTCAATAGGAAAATTTGATTTGATATACAAAGAAATTGGGTTATGAGCAGAATGAATTAAACTCATAAGTCTAGGTACCACTGTATGCAGTTGTGGTTATTGGTGGTAATTAGTTTATGGTAAAATTTATTTAAAACCACAATAATTATATTTTTACATCTGTTATTTAAATGCTGTTAAATGACTTGCTTTTTATTATCTATTGATAATTCTGACTGGTATTATCCTTCATCTTCCTAATTCTAATTGCTTAATCTTTGTTATTTTTAATAATTTTGACTGATATTATCCTTCATCTTCCTAATTCTACTTGCTTAATCTTTGTTATTTTTAATAATTTTGACTGATATTATCCTTCATCTTCCTAATTCAAATTGCTTTGTAAATTATTATTATTAATAATTTTGATTGGTATTATCCTTCATCTTCCTAATTCTAATCATTTTGTCAATCATAATTATTAATAATGTTGACTAGTATTATCCTTCACCTTATTAACAATATGTTACATATATTTGCCAACCCTCTGTACAAGTAGGATGTAACTAAGATCAATTTCTTAAGTGGAGTTTAATAGAGTTTTAATAGATTGGTATTATCCTTTATCTTCCTAATTCTAATTTCTTTATCAATCATTATTATTAAGTTTGACTTATATTAACTTTCATCTTCCTAAATCTAGTTACTTTATCAATCATTATTAATTATATTATTAATAATATTTAGATTTAATTTTTAAATTTTTTGAAAGCTTATGATTACCAGAAATAATGAAATAGCCATATTTCTAAAATGGCCTTTTACTAAAATAAGTTCTGTCCGAAAAGTTAGAGCAGTGTATGAATGTTGCAAATAATTACCAAGACCTCTGTACATAATCGCATCAAAAAGCAGCAAATAACTTTGAGAGATTTCAGTTCAGATGTCTGGCTTTATTAATGTGTGATGTCTCCTCCTTAAAGTTAACTTTATAACTGGATTAGTTTTCAAACATGAAAAACTTTATCTCTCTTTTTTTCTTCTTTCATTCCTAAGTCCAATACTCTCCTGACCAAATCTTGAGGGACTTTTTGCACTGCTTGCCAACGAGTATAAAAGCACCAGCCTCTAAGGTCTGACCAAATCAAATATCGATTGACCCTTCTCTTGATTGGTGTGACCACTGTAGCAGGGTAGCCAACAAAACAGTCAGCTGCTATATGCAAGAGGATTTTGAATATTCTCCAACACTTGGTCATCAAAAACTATTCTTCAACAATTTTTTCCATCCATCTTTGGAACTGATTTCAGGAGATTGATTAAATAAAAACTTATTTACTTATCTATCTATCTATCTATCTATCTATATATATATATATATATATATATATATATATATATATAGGGCAGTTGGTGTGCATGTATGTATGTCCAGATGAAAGTACAAAAATAAAACAATTAACGACAAAGTAAATATATATATACACATAAGATATCACCAGTTTTTGCTTTTTGTGCAAAAATTATGCAGATTTTATTTATATTTGAAGATATTTTAAAATTAAGTATACATTGAAATAGCATTGAAATTCTACTTAAAAATGTCCAATATTTGTGAATCTCAAATGTAGACAAATCAATAAACTAGGTATTTTTTGCCTCCACCCTCTACCCAGGCGACACTTGGTAGCCGTTTCTAGTACATAATATGTGTAATGGTTAGAGTCATAGGAAATGCACACAACATAACAAGCACTAATACCATTGGGAAAGGTATGCATCCAACTACTCTCCCTCCAGTTATGGGTAAATAGTATGACAGACTGGCCTCTTTAACTTTGGCTAGGTAAACAGTCTAGGAGAAGGAAAACTCAGAATTCAAACTTGTTTAACTCTACTTTAGACATTGACTTTGTGTTGCAGCCTGCTTGTGCGGAAGTGTTGGTAAATAAATATACATGATACTTATACATAATGTTATTTTGGACAATGTAAGTTTCTCCAAAATGCGTGGTGTAATGGTTATTATCATAGGAAATGGACTTGTCAACCTGAGTTCAAATTCTGGATGGGGCTGTTTGCATTGCGATAATACCCCTGTGAAAAGTATGCATTCAACTATTCTCCCTCAAGCAATGGCTAAATATTAGGGCAGACTGGATTCTTTAACCTTGTTAAGGCAACCAGTTTAGAAAAAGGAAAACTCTAAATTAAAATCTATTAAACTCCACTTGTGTCACATCCAACTCCTGCAAAAGGGTTGGTAATACATATATATATATAATTCACAGATTATTATTTTTATGACTGTCTTTTTAATATCATACAACTTAAGGAGTAGT
Organism: Doryteuthis pealeii; assembly: GCA_023376005.1. Taxonomy (NCBI): domain Eukaryota; kingdom Metazoa; phylum Mollusca; class Cephalopoda; order Myopsida; family Loliginidae; genus Doryteuthis; species Doryteuthis pealeii. The sequence continues at coordinate 2,315,579 of CM042156.1, forward strand.
TACTGATAAGACATCAGAGAGTATTTATAACATATTCATTTTTATAGAATAAAAGATAATTAAAAAATATATGGAAAAAGAATATTCATTAATCTAAAATAAATATAAATATACATGAGATAATTTTTTTAGTTTTGGAAATACTAAGTATATCTGCAACTCTCTTATATAATGTTTCATTGTTTCCCAAAATTGTTTTAATCAGAATATTGTTTTCGAAACAATATTATGAATACTTAAATAACAGTATTGCTTCACCTTAAATAAGTTAACAAATCAATAGAATGAAGTTATTTCATTTGAAAACAACAATAAATGAGCTCTGTTTCATCAGATAGCCAATTATATAACCCAGAAAATAAACTAGAAGGGAGAAAATCTTTTTCTTTTTCTCTTTTTTTTCTAAAACTAGTAGAATCTCTCTTCTTGAAATACAGCCACACAAAATCTTGTAAATGATGTTGATAATAACAGAAAAACAATCATCTTAAATAAGTTTCTAAAAATCACTAGAATGAAGTTGTTAATTATTTCATTTCAAAACCACAATAAATGAGCTCAGTTTCATCAGATAGCCAATTACATAATAACCTAGAATGGAGGAAAACCTCTTATTTCTAAAACCAGTAGAATCTCTCCTCTTCAGACACAGCCATATAAAACCTTATATATGATAATAATAATAATAATAATAATAATAATCAGAGAACTAAGAAAACTGTGGAACATGAGGGTTAAGGTCGTGCCGATTGTGATTGGGGCCCTTGGAACAATCTCCAAGGGGTTGGAAAGGGGTCTGGATGAATTAAAGATCGGAGGAAGAATTGAGACCATCCAGACTATAGTATTATTGAGATTGGCTGAAATACTCAGAAGAGTCCTGGAGACCTGAGGAGACTTGCTGTCACTCAGCCTCCAGTGAACCACCGGCTTCTGCAGGTGTGAAAATCTCAAATGGAGTGAAATAATAATAGAAAAACAATCATTGTAAACAAGTTGAAAAATCACTCGAATGAAGTTGTTAATTATTTCATTTGAAAACAACATTTTGTTTGATTTTAGGCCAATTCATTTCCTCTGTCAATAAGAGCAGAACATTGTTCACGTGAAGAGCTTATTCATTGTCCATGTGATTAGATTTCATTCAGACTCTTTCATAAACTCAAGATGAATTCCACAGACTTTGGCTTTATTGATCAATTAGGTCATTTCTTCTTTCCATTTCTTATTATTACTTCATGTTCATTTATCTGTGATGAATATAAATGAAATACGGTCTTCCATTAGTTCTCTTAGTTCCAGCTATGTAATTAGTGATACTAATACTCGGAGGTGTGTGCAAAGTGAACTAAATGTTATCCATTATACATGGAATGGAATTAGAAAACCCAGTCTAAATTGCATCTTAGCCCTGTTGGCTGTGGCTTTAGAATACACTGATTGCGTTTCTAAAGAGGGGTAAGAACCCCTCCCCATCAATGGGGCTACCTGTTGGCCGTGGGTTGCTAACCGTGATGCCTTAGAATGGAACGCTGGTGGATGAGCAGTCCATGACATGCAACACTCTAGGCTAGACAGGTGATCAGAGAGGGCCCACCAAGCCCTAGCACCTATATGATTGTCCCAACCCTTTTTATCATTCATGTGCTAGAAGGCAGTGGCTGAGGTTCTTGGTGTCATGGGTATGACATTAAACTGCATCTATGGGTTAAATAGAAAGAAAAAATTTTTTTTAAGAAATTGAGTTTTAAAAAAATTTGAGTACCTGTAAAGAATGAATAAAATAAAAACGTCTTCAGCATAAAATGACCGAATGGGTTGACATGCCATAAAACTCAACCCACTAATTGAATTACATCTGAGACTATGATTCACATCCAATTAACATTTAAGGGAAAAAGGAGGAATCTACTTGTCCATTTGCTCTGTTATTAAAATAATGTTATAAATTAACAAGACCTTGTACTCGTCAGGATGGGACGCAAATAGTACACACACACACACACACACACACACACACACACACACACACACACACACACATATATATATATTGCATCCAATATACATCGAACAAATACTCCTTATGAAATAGCTAAAATGACAAAAATGTCCGTTTACAACGTATAGGCAATATAATATCTACTTATCATTTGTTAGATAAAAAGAGACCTGTCTACTTTCATTCTTAATCAGAATTCAAATTCCGCTTCGCCTACAATTTCCTCTAACCGGTTCCATAAATGTGAGGCCTGAAAGTATCACGTTGGTTGGTTAGTTGGTCGAAATATTGGTGACTCAGTACTACGACTGACCAATCCCAACATGGCACGCAAATATCTTTTACCCACTGGTTTGAATTTCCCCTATCCGCCACATTCGTTTGTATTAGATATTTCTTCTTTTGTGATTTCACTTCCATAATCATTTCTGACTTTTACGGGGGACAAAAAGTCAACACTTTCCTTTAAATATTATTGTGTTGTCTGTGTACTGAGAATAGCATTAAATTCTATCATCGGCTGGTCACATCAAGCCCTAGCACCTATATGATTTTATAACATATTATATGTAAAGGAGGATATTTCCCCTTCAAGAAAGTTGGACTCATCCAACGAAAGATATAAATTATGAAGACCAGACGAGGGTAGGTGTAGTAGCTAGTCTTGCTCACAAAGTATTCATTACTGTTGTTTGAAGAACTGAGTGTTTGATTCTATTTATTATATCCTCTTGTACCAAATAAATTTATTTGTTAACCTTTTCCAGATTCAATGTTGTTTATTGATAAACTCTATTACAACAATATCATTATTTATAACCAAAGGATGTACATGTTTTGGGTTGATTAGTATGTGCTGCTGGTTCCCAGTCAAGGGAGAAGTACAGGATGTTTAAAAAAAATTGATATCATTTGAGATGTAGAGAGTGTTAAAAACATTTATATAATTTCTGTACTTACTCTCATAACAGTCATGTGTTGTGTATATATTGATCAAAATATACCCAACACATGACTGTCATGGGAGTTAGTTCAGGGTCTGTATTTGGTTACAGCCTGTCAGCTTTGTCTATCAACTAGATGCTAGTTGAAACCTTCTTGTGAAGGTGAGTATTATGTGTTGATTCAACAAACCATAGCAATGAAAAAAAAAGATTTTGAAGTCAACAAATGAATATTGTATGTCTACTTTCATAATCATATTATAATGGATATTCAGTGATTGTCTGTCTGTAATTGAAACTATGTAACTGCTTATGTCACAATACCATTAGGAATTGCATAAATTTATCAATAAGTATTTAATTTTACTCAAAATCCTTAATACATTGAATAAATCTTATTCATTAAGGATGTCTCTGAAAATAAGAGTTAGATTTGCCTCAAAACAGCCTATATTATTAGTGCATTTAAAATCCTGCAATGTGTTTTATATATCACTAAGAAATAAAAGATTATATATTATATATGGTGTGATCAATTTGCATACTGGTTTTAAAAAACTGGGTTTGATGAATAATTATTTGGTGTTATTGATCTCTAATATTATTATTTTATTCTCCAACATATTAAAATCAATCCTATGAATGATTTTATATAGAAACCAATTAAAATATAATTAAAATAAGTGTAATCCTTTTATATGCATTCTTATTTAATTTCGTTGGTCTTTCTAATTCAATAACTTGGATATATTTATGCCCAGAGAGTGCATATTCTTGCTAGTTTGATTAAAGTTATTCAAGAAGTCAATCCTGTGTAACAAAAATGTAACCTAATAATTTGGATGGTCAAAACCTTTGCCAAAATATCTTGTGGAATGGTGTAATAGCTGATAGAAAAGAAAATGTTTGAGTAAGCAATTGGGCAAACTGCTTTCATTTCAAATCCCACATGAGGCTGTTTGCATTTCACATAATGCTAATACACTTGGGAAAGGTATGCATCCAACTACTCTCTCTTCAGCTATGGATAAAAGCAGAGCAGACTGGACTGGTTAATGTTGACAAGGAAACATGTCTAGAAGTAAAACTGAATTCAAAGCCATTAAACTTTGCTAAAGAAATTGACCTTGTGTCACATTCTGTGTAACAAATATGTACCCTTAATGAAATATAATATAGATGGTCAAAACATTTGCCAAAATCTCTGGAATGGTTCAATAGCTGTTAGAGAAGAGAGAGTTTGAGTAAGCAGATGGGCAAACTGCTTTTGCTTGCTACTTCATCTGGCTATGTACTAGCAGTAATAAGCTGTTTACCCCAAAGTCTATCTTGACAGGGTCCAATTACTGCTTGGTATACTTTAGCCTCTCTTTCATCTCCTTTATGCATTGGGACTACGTTCCGAACTTCAATACCATGCAGCCATGATTCCCTGTAGAATTACATCCCAGGTTTTATCTTTAATTCATACCATTCTTAGAATGAAGCAGATTCCTTATCCAGCATTTCTAGAATCTCTTCTGCTTTTGATAAATAATTGCTGTAATTTTGATATCGTTATTGTTCTCACAACTCTCAAGTTTCTCTTCTTCATGTCTACTGCTTCCCGACTATTAGTATACACTATTCACTTGTACCAATCATTGATTACAGTGAAAGTCTCTTTGCAAGGTTAATGAAGTAAAAGTTTTGATGGCAATTTCCACTTGCTTAGGTCATGCAATCAAATGGAGCCCATATCTATAAATGACCTTTCATGATACCTTTACCTCTATTGGGAACAAAAGTCTTGAATTAAAAAGTAATGAATATCAAGGTTAATTTGAATTCATTAAATGCACAGGTGTACTGTGTGTACACATATATATATGTGTGTGTGTGTGTGTGTGTATATATATATGTGTATGTATGTATATATGTGTGTTTATATATGTGTTTTTTTATATATATATATATATATATAGGTCTGTGTGTCTATATATGCGTGTATTTATATCTATCATTATACTAAAGCTGACTGAATCAATGATTGTCTGCTAAAGTCTTTTTTCCTACTTAGTTTAATGATACAAAATTCATATAAAAATATTCTTTAGTTCTTGGATTGAGTTATGTTTGAAAACATTCCATTTTAATTGGTTCTGTTACATACACATACACACACACACACACATATATATATATATATATATATATATTATATATATATATATATATATATATATATATATGTGTGTGTGTGTGTGTGTGTGTGTGTGTGTGTTTAGGCAGCATTCTTTCATTTATACATGTAGAATTAAACAATTTTATTTTTTATCTTTTCGAGTTTTCTGGCCAACTTTTTAATATTTGGGTGGAATTCGTGGATAAGTCCACCAAAGTTCAGGTCCTGGAACACATCACCCCTGATGATGGCACTTCGAAGTGCTGAAAGTACTCGGGACCTGAACTTTGGTGGACTTATCCACAAATTACACCCAAATATTAGAAAGTTGGCCAGAAAACTTGAAATGATCAAAAATAAAATTGTTAAACAGGAGATGTGTCTTTTGTTTAATTCTACATGTATATATATATATATATATATATATATATATATATATATACTCATATGCAGAGGGGTTTGGTAAATACATGCACAGATATTTCTAAGAGTTATTTCACCCTTTTTCATCCTGTATATGACTAAATGCATCATTGCATATCAATATTGATCAATTGATTTATTTTAATGGCCTGTCAACACATCTAGGGTTATTTCATAACTTGAAGTTAGTGAATCCTGTTCATTGTATGTTCATATTTACATTTTTTGTGTTATTGTTTTTACTAAGAGTTTTTTTTTTTTTTCACGGTCTTATCAAAATCAAATAATTTCTAAAAAAAAATGTATTTGAGCCATGAATGGTATCTTAACAGGTACTATCACTCTGACTCAGGGTGGATGTGAGAGTAATGGCAATGAAGGGTGACTCCTTACTTCCCAGATATCCAGAATTGGAGCCTTCCAATCAGATGCAATTTAGTATCATACCCAAGACATCGCTTTGTGGGGAGGGGACTTACCCCTTTTACAGTGCATACAGTCAGCATATTCAACCCCCCCCCCCAACAGGGTGCATGTCAGTGTTAGTATTTAGACTGATATTGTACATTTTTTTATGTAAAGAAAAAAATGTATTTACCACTCCAAACTAGCAGGATATTAAACAAGGTCAATTTCTTAAGCAGAGTTTAACAGGTTTGAATTCAGATTTTTATTTCTCCAAGATTGGTTGCCATATCAATGTTAAATAGCCTAATTCTCCCACCTATTTACCCATGAAGAATAAATGGATAGATACTTTTCCCAATTAGTACCATATGAAATGCAAAAGGCCTCATCCAGCATTTGCTAAACTGCATCTAATGGTAAAGTTTCAATTTTGGAGGACTGGGAAGTGTGGATTACCCATTCATCACCATTACTCCCAGGTTCACTCTGACCCAGAGTGGTAGTACCTGTTAGGGTCCCATCTATAGGTTACATAGAAAAAATGAGTTAAAGACATGCGTTTAAAATATTGAGTTTTAAAAAAGTTTGAGTTTAAATAAAATAAAAAATTGAATACCCATCAAGTATGAATAAAACAATGTCTTCAGCATAAAATAACCCAACAAGGGTTGACATGCTATAATATCCAACCAGGATTTGAACTCATGTGACAATGTTTATTACCTATGACAGTAACCATTACACTCTGCATGTTCTTTAAGTAAAAAGAAAAAAAAACTGATCACTTATGAACTTCAACCCAAACTGTTCTCTGTCTTTTTTTTTAAATATACAAGCAGTATGTGATAATTAATGTCACTAACCCAGCATTTAAGAATACACTAAAGCCTCTCTGCTGATAGTTCACTGCTCTAAACACTAAATCAAACCTGCAATTAATTGTAAGGGCTCTTCTACTTTGTCAGATTAATGTGATCTTTGGTTGGTTGTGATCACCTGAAACAATTCCGGCTGACTTAGCATATCTTCAGAATAGTTGAGATCAATTGCTAATGATTGGTTGCTGACTTCTGCGCCAAATAGCCGATAAATTAGTCCAGTTTAATTTACTATATCAGTTGCTGAGGGAAATACCAACCCACAGTCCTCTTTGATATCTACATCACAGTCTGATGTTTGATCTTGCAAAAGTTAAGAATTCATTTATATAAAAGTTGAGTTAACTTTAATAATGGTTTTTCTATTTAGAATTATTTGAATATTTGTTATTTTTACTCTTCAGATTTTGAAATGATTCAAGTTGTGTTAAATAGTTGAAACTTTGATTTGTGAAGATAAAGCAGAAAAAAAGACAAATTCTATTCTATGATGATGGTTTGATTCTTGTATTGCCAATGGACAAATGATAATTGTGCTGCAATATGAATGTGATGATCAGACTATGGTATATGAAATATGGAGTTGGATCAGATTATTAGGCTGATATATCAAATATATGATTGTATCAAGATTAGACTATGATATCTTAAACATGTGATCGAATCAGGTTATTGGGGTGACATATAAAATATGATTGCATTAGATGATTAGGCCATGATATATCAAATTGGTGCTTGTATCAGAAAGATTAGAGTATGATAAATAAAATACGTGATTGGATCAGATGATTAGACTGATATATCAAAAGTGATTGGATCAGACGATTAGACTATCATTAGATTGATATATCAAATATGTCATTGCCACAGATGATTAGGCTGTGATATATAAAATTAGGCTGATATACCAAATGTAGAATTGGATCAGATGATTAAGCTGTGATATATGAAATATGTGATTGCATCTGATTCTTAGACAGATTTACCAAATATGTGATCGTCTCAGATAATTAAACTTTGACATATCAAAGATGAATCAGATTAATATGCTGATTTGTATCATTTAGATTACTTGGACTATTGTCCTCATCTTCATTGTTATATACACAACATTCTGGCTTCTTTAGGTGTTTCTCTTCAGACTCAATAATCTTGGAATTAAAAGCCAAAATGTTGTGTATATAACAATAAAGATGAGGACAATAGTCCAAGTAATCCAAAAAATACAAATTATCAAGCCTCATCTAAAAAATTCCAAGCAATTCTACTCGGCTGATATAACAAAAATTAATTGAATCAGATAATTAGACTATGATATATCAAATATGTTATTAGGCTGATATATATATAACATGTGATTGCATCACATGATTAGACTACAATATATCAAATATGTGATGAGATCAGATGATGAGACTATAATATATCAAATATTGAATTAGATCTAATAATTAGGCTAAAATATTGGAAATATATAATGTGATCGATAATTATATTACAAAGATGCTGTTAGATGGTAAGACTACAACATGGAAATAAATGATAACTCATACACAAGATTTTGGTGATAAAGATGACATCCAAAATGTTGTATCTGTGTTATTAAATAACAACATTGAAATTCGGAAAAAAGTTTAACAGAGATTTATTACACTTTTGGTACAAAAGATATTAATCATATAAAGTCCCATGCACTGCTCATTAACAACAGTAATCCAATCTCTGTAGCAAGACTAGCTATTACTTGACTCCTCCCTCATGTAGTCTGTATTATTTATGTTTTGTTGGACAATTCCAACTTTCTTATTGGGGAAATATCTTCCCTTACAACACATTCATATATTCTCCCTCTAGCTATGGGTAAATAGTAGGTAGGGCAGACTGGGTTCTTTAGTTTTGGTATGGTAACTGGTCTAGGAGAAGAAAAACACTGAATTCAAACCTGTTAAACTATAGTTAAAAACTAACATTGCATGTTATCCTATTTGTAGAATAGGAGTTTGGTAAATATATATATTATTTAAAGTTTCATTCCAACATAAACACAAAAGGTGATGATTGCTATTTTGTCATAACTTATCTATTTTGGTTTTTATGCATTTTATTTTTGTCTTCTTTTACCTACACATTTCATTTCTTCTTCTTTTTAAATCTGCATATGGTTTCATTGTGTCATTTTGAATTACTTTTTCTTGTCTTCCTGAATTTTTCATGGGTTTGCTTTTCATCATATCTGTGGATTTTAATCTTTGGGCTTTCAAAATCCCCAATATTTAATGTCCTTTTTCTTATTTTTATGACTGGCAGGATTAATGTCTTTTTCCTTCATTTAACCTTGCTCACCTATTCATTGTCAACACTTCATGTTGACAAGTCATTTTTCTTATTCTTTTCTTATGTATACACTCTATTGACATTTATACTTGCTACTCTGGTTTCTACCTCTTTAATCTATTGTTTTCCTTTCTTTTCTTGAACCATTCTTGTAAGAGTATTAATCCTTTGAGCCTGTTACATGGTATCCCAATGGTACTCCCCCCCACTACCAACAATGTAGCACTGGTTTACCAGTGGCATTTTCCCCTTCACACCCCACCAACTCCTCTGCACAAGCAGGATATGACACAATAAATTTCTTAAGAGGAGATTAACAGGTATAAATTCAAGTTATTAGATTGTAAAATTACGTCAATTTTTCTGAAACATCTTGTGTCTGTATATATAAATAAATAATATATATATATATATATATATATATATGTAAAAGGAATGACTCACCAGTAAAAATATTGGGTTGGTCTCAATATTTGGTTGGTATAAGTGTTACTCAGATAAGTCAGCGTTATAACAAATATAAAGTGCTCAGTACATAAGTAGAGCGAATTTATTATTATACTGTGTACAGAAATAAACTACTCGAGTTTCACCATGAGGATCTTCAGGATTAAATCCACTGAATTAATCAATATATGTATAAGAGTTGGATAGATTGGGTTCATTAGTCTGGATTAGGCAAAAAATTTAGAAGAAAAAAAAAAACTGAATTGAAACTAATTCTGAATTCAGACTTTCCTTTTCTACATAAATATTTATATATTCTGGTGTTTCTTGAGAATTTTTTTCTTTTTTTGCATACGGTACTATCTAATACAAATAATTATTAAACAGATCTATTCAACCCATGAATTGTACCCTAACAGGTACTACCACTCCGGGTCAGAGTGGACCTGGGAGTAATGGCAATAAAGGGGTACTCCAAACTCCCTAAATTAAAAGTACTTGAATCTCGTCATCATATACAGTGTAGTGTTATACCCAGGACTCTCTTTTTGTTTGGGTTGGGGGTCTTAATCCTCTTCAGGGGATACAGTCAAGTTCCACAGAATGGTATCTTTATTTTTAGATGAAAAGTTGTCAGTCACATAATTTTTTTAGTAGAATTTTCTTTTATGTTTTTTTTTTTTTTAATTTCAATTATTTTTTATCACAACTCACTTGGGTCATTATTTCTATGGCAAGGAAGAAAAGATAAGTTATGATAAGGTTTGCTTTAGACATCAGCAATAACACTTTCTTGTGTCGTATAGTTGATAACACAGCTGGTATAGATAATGAGATTTTTCCAAGGGAAAATGGAACATTGGTTTTGAGTCTCACCAATAGTTTATACGTCACTATTCTTTCCAATATGTGAAATTTCTCAGTTTTGTATAAATGTGTATAACATGTACCCCTACTTTTGCACAAAGAAATTCTGTGAAAAAAAATGTTGTGTATAATACACACTTACTTTTAAGTATTTGTAGCAGTTGAGATGTACAGAGCGTTTCAAAATAGTTGATATCATTTGAGATATACAGAAAAAGTGATATCATTTTGTAATTTATTGGTTCTAATTATTTTCTTTTGGAATAAATACTCATTTATTATTGGCAACATTGGTTCTTATTTTGATTAATGAATATCTATTCTCAGATATACTACTTGAAAATAAATGATGAAAAACTATAATTATTTTTGTACTAACTAAATATATAAACTTATTGGTATTAAATTAAAAATTAGTAAACAGGTTGTCTCAGAAAAATTATATCATTTTGTAATCTAATACTTTGACCAATTCTCATTCAAAGAATTTTAACAGCATGTTTAAAACCAACTAACAATTCTATGTTTAATGTTTTACTTTTCTTGTGAATGTCTTTTCTTTATCTGAAAAGAAAGAAAATATTAAGAATATAATTTTCAGTTGTTTCTACACATGATGTTAAAATTTGAAATTATTTCAATGAGAATTGATCAAATTATTATGAAAGGATATAAATCTTTTTTGAAACACCCAGCATAATCAGTGTCTTATTCACCTTTTTAACCCTCCACCCACCCAATGACGCCACCTGTTGGCCATAGGTGGTGACCCAGGATGCTTAAGGGCAGAATCCTGGTGGCGGAGCAGTCCATAACTTGCAACACTCCACTTTGGCTCTTACTTAGGCTAGACATACAGTCAAGGAGGCCCCCTCTGATCAATCAGCTGGCCACGTCAAGCCCTAGCATCTATATGATTGTCCCAACTTTATCATCCTTATGGCAAACCCCCAAACCTTTTTATCATATGTGCTAGAAGGCGGTCCTATGGAGTGTTCAGCCACCAGGATTCAATCCTTAAGCTTGATGAGTCCCCACCCACAACCAATTGGTGGCCCCACTCTCTGCAAACGTGCAGGTGGTGTATTCTAAAGCCCCAGCTGACAGTGCTGCATCTAATAGTAAAATTCCCATTCCGGAGTTCTTGAAGTGTGGAGTGCTCCTTCATTGCTATTACTTCCAGGTTCACTCTGACTCAGAGTAGTAGTATTACCTGTTAGGGTCCTGTCTATGAGTTAAATAGAAAAAATGACTTGAAAAAAATTGTTTAAAAACAAAAGAAAAATTCAATTTAAATAAAAAATGTTGAATACCCACCAAGAATGAATAAAACAAAATGTCTTTGGCATAAAATAACTCAACAAGGGTTGACATGCCGTAAAATCCAACCAACAAACTAACCAACCTTTCTTAAATGCAGCTTCGTCTTCAAAATTCAAAACCTTAAAAATCAAATAAAAAAATAAAACATACTTGGTTTTCATGAAATTTTTTAATAAGTATAAATTAAAGAAAAGCACTTTTCTTCTATTCAACTAATAAAATTGAAAGTATATTTGCACCCCTTCATCACCAGTGCTCACTGGTCCACTCTGACCTGGGGTGGTCGTGCCTGTTAGGGTCCCATCTATGGGTTAAATAGAAAAACATGAGTGTATAAACAAAACTGATTATCCATTAAGAATGAATTTATTTCAAAACTTTGTTGGCATTAACTAGCCCACTGAGGTTGATGTGCCATAAAATAAAACACACCAAACATGAAAGTATATTAGAATTGTTTGTTAGATCATCTTTGTTTGTGCTAACAATTACTGCTACATAATTGAAACTTGTTCTATGCTGACAACTGTCATTGTATGAAGAAGCGAGAGAGAATGATGCCGAGAGAGAATAATTGATATAATGATAATTGTGGTATTCACTGACATCCTCGAAGAGAGTTGGCTGAGTGTAATATCTTTCATCTGGGGAACATTTGACTTATCTCTTAACTTCAAAGTCATTAATTCAAGCACAAATTAAAATAATGAGAAACATGAATAGACATAGACATGGATGGACAACTATCTACTTACTTAGTGATCTATATAGGTATAAACATAGGTGCATCTATTTCTTGCGCTCTACTATGTTAAACTTTATATGTGTGTGTGTGTGTGTGCGCTATAGCTGATTTTAAAAAGTGAATGAATATCTACACTCATTAATGTACAGTCATATCAGGATGGAAAAATTACTATCTACTTGCTTAATGAGGTATACAGATATAAACATTGGTGCATCTTGCACTCTAATATGTTAAACTTATATTTTATTATAATGGAGATTTGGTATCTGTCTATTTGGAACCAAAATTACGTCACTACTTGCATCACATTACCCTCAGGAATTGCATGTTTATCAAGGAGTATTTAATTTATAGTCAAAATCATAGACTAAATCTTATTTGTTAATGATATCTCTATTAAAATCTGAGGTAGATTTGCTTCTAAACAGCCCTTATTATTAGTGCGATTAATATCATGTAATGAGTTTTATATATATATATCGGTCATCACTGCTTACGTCACAATACCCTCAGGAATTACTTAAGTTTATCAGTGAGTATTTAATTTATAGTCAAAATCATAAATACATAGGCTAAATCTTATTTATTAATGATGCCATTATGAAAATCTAAGTTAGATTTGCATCAAAACAGCCCATGTTATTAACGTGTTTAAAATGCTGCAATTTGTCTCGTATATCACTAAGAAATAAAGGTTTGCATAATATATGGTGTGGTTAAGTGAAATATTTTTATATGAGTTCTTATATAATTATGTGAATCTTTCTAATTTAATATACTTCATTAGCTTAAAACTTAAATACTTATGCCCAGAGTGCATATGTTCTTGCTAGTATGTATATATATATATATATATATATATATATATATACACACACACACACCAACTCCTTCACATGAGCAGGATGTGAGACAAGATCAAATTATTTCTTAAGCAGAGTTTAACTGGTTTGAAGTCAGTTTTCCCTTCTCCTAGGCTGGTTATGTAGCCAAAGTTAAAGAGCCCAGTCTGCCCTACTATTTACCCATAGATGGAGGGAGAATTATTCAATGCATACTTATTATGCATATAATTATTAGTGCGATGTGAAATCCAAACAGTCTTGTCCAAGATTTAAATTCAAGTTGACGAGTCCATTTCTTATGACTTTAACCATTTTACCCTGCACCACCTATATATATATATATATATATGCGTGCGCGTGTGTGTGTGTGTGTGCTACAGTTAATTTTAAAAAGGGGATAAATATCTATACTTATTTATGTACAGACATATCAGATTTACAAACATTTTATATACACATAATCATTTATATAACTTTATACATGAAAATGCATTTTGTATTCATAAACATAGGATATGGTTTGGTTTGGTTTCTTTGTTTAATGCCATATCAACTTTCATGGGTTATTTAATGTCATAGACATTTGTGAGACTGAATGATACCTGAAGACTTGAAGAGCGACAGATTTATTTTAAATTCCAGATCAGCTTTGGCATTAAATAATATATATATATATATATATAAATATATAGAGAAACAAAACTTCTTCCTTTATAATTTTAATAGATTTGCATAGAAGTATATGTTAATACAAATATCCGAATACACATTTACACAATATTATAGAAAGGTGTATTATTAAGAAGAGCATTGACGAAAACCATCTTAAAACTATTTGATAGAGTGGGTACTTGCAGATAGCCAATGCAAATGTATTGGTTTCCTGGCTAGCAGACTTGAAATTTCTCAATTCCTCTTTGACCAGCATGTATATCCTTTCTCTTCCTCTTTCTCACATCTATGTCTCAGCATCTTCATACTTCTATCTGATGATGTGACTTGCAGCTGCAAACAGCTATGGCTTCAACACTTAAATGTGTTTTTTTAGCTTCTGTGTTATCTGATAAGTGCAACAGCTGAGTAGATGGATAATGAAATATTGAAGAGACATCTCTTGAATAATGTCATTAGGCTACGAAAGTAGTCATCTAAAACTTCTCAGGGTTTTCTTGTTTCTTTTACCACAGAACTTGTTTTAGGAATAGCTTCTATTTGCTAGTTCAGTAATAGATTCTAGCAGAGACAATGCCATTATAACACTCTTGTTTTCTTTCTTTCTTTTAGATTTCTTCTACCAAACACCCATTTTGCTATAGATTTAACTCAATAATAACAATTCCTTTTACTATGGAAATCTACTGATTGAAAAAATTGCTCTCATTTAATAGAAATGGAGATAGTAATATACATAATTTTGATTTTTCAGACTGTTGTCCTCATCTGTATAGTGGTATGTAAAATCATAATGTATTCTTCGGCCTTCCTTATGTGTTTCCTGTGTATGTGATTTTACATACCATAATAAAGATGAGGACTATTGAAGCAATGCTCTAATTACTGTCAAATTGGCTGACAAAAGGAACAAGCAAGCCATAACTCAATATGATTCCTGTATTGTCAATGAACCAAGCAGCCAATCAGGATTCAAGGAATAGTCACCCAAATGCATGAATGGAGTATTCTTGAATTCCATAAATACCAGCTGCTTTGGGCACCAGTTCAGTTGTGCTTAGTTAGTTGCTGTTGTTCAAACGAAAAGTATACTAACTTCAACATGGCACTGCGAACAGAATCCCAGCAATACAATACCAATGTACAAAATGATTTGTAATGGATATGTGAGACTAGCTTGCTAACCATTTCACCATGATGAGATGTCCTCGTAGAAGTAAATGTAGCTGTATTTATTAATAGGAGGTGTGTGGTGTAATGGTTAGAGTTGTATGAAATGGACTAGTCAACCTGAGCTCAAAATCCTGGATGAGGCTGTTTGCATTTCCCAAAGTGCTAATACCTTTACGAAAGGTATGCATCCAACTACTCTCCTTCCAGCTATGGGTAAATAGTAAGGCAGACTGGGCTCTTTAACTTTGGCTATTAAACCAGTCTAGAAGAATACTCTTATTTCAAACCTGTTAAATTCTGCTTAAGAAATTGACCTTGTGTCACATCCTGCTCGTGCGGAGGGGTTTGTAAATATACATATCAATAATACAAGAAATTAAAAATAAAACATCAGTCAGACAGCAGCTCAGTTGCAATTCAGACTTTTGTCCTTAATTCAATTTGAATTGAACAGCAAATAAAAAATGATTGAGAATTTTTTTTTATTTGCTGCTACACTACATTCCTCTCCAGCAGAAAGAAAACATTGTGGTTTCTAGCATTGAATAGCTGAACAAGTTTTTTTATACAAAGGAATTTTGGGCTGCAGAAAACACACACACACACACATTCTCTCTCTCTCTCTCTCACACACACATCCAAAATGACTGAAGAAAAAAATTCTAATCTTGGGAACTAACCAACTGACAACTTTTATAATCATAATCATTTACAATAGAAAAAAAAGAAAATTCAAATTCTCACCTTGAACTCAAAATTCATAAACTATTATTAAAGTGTCACTTCAAATAAATTATGTTCTTCATCTTTTACACACCAATTTCATGAACTATTTGGTTGGCTACAAATAAAATAACACTTTCTTACAAAGTATGTGCTATAAAAAAAAAAAAAAAAAAAAAAAAAATCCAAAATCCGACCTTTTCAGGAGAAAAACAGATTTCAATATAACTGGGGTAAAAAATGAAATCGCAATTATTTAGCATTTCCATTCTCATCAAGATAGACAGAAAGTTTAATCACAGTTATTTCTTGATATGATTGTTGGATGAATTTTTTTTTAGCAAAATAATGTGAAATAATGTAAAACTAGCAAGACCTGTGGATATACCACAGTATGATGGTTTAATTATTACAATATTTGATATGTTTACTTAAGAGCTATTGCAAAATTGTTTAATATGTAAAAAGTATGATAATTTTGATTTAACTCTCTCTGTCTTTTTTTCTTTCTTTCATTCTTTTTATATTTTAATTATAACAGATAAGTGTTATCGCCTCCATGCACTCACCCTCTCTCTCTATCTTTCTCCTACTCTCTGTCTTTATTATATTTTTTTCTGTGTATCATGTCTTTTTTCTTTCCCTTTCTTTCTTTATGATAAAAACGGAATAGTCCATCATTTAGCAGTGCTGATGTTACTCAGAAAAAATGAGAATTCGGCAGATAAGCAGCACCAGATAATTAGGATTAACATTTTTGCATTTCATCTTGGACAAATTGGACGGTTTCATTTTTAACCAGGAGAAGCTGCAAGATGATAATGGTCATACAAACCTGAGTATTAATATGTAGATAGTTATTTCTAAGAAAAATTATACTTTTTGTAAAGAGGCAGTTATAGCCATTGGAAATAGTCTTGGTGGGTTCAAATCTAGATAAGGCTATTATATTTTGATTGCAGTTGTACCACTGCAACTGATTCTTCATAGAAACCAACTTATTGTTTTATTATAGAAAACCAATTACAGTGGCGCCATACACAAGCCTAGGCAAAAGCCTGATGTTTCATTTTTTTTAGGTGGGGGGGGGCAAGAGTGGTCATGCATTTCCATGTTTTACTCTAGCTAGTTCCATTCTCCAATTACTTCAAGCTAATAAATACAGTTGTCTGTCGACTTTCTAAGCCTACTTTCACCAAAATACCTCAGGCAGTCTGTGGTTGTTAACCTACTTAAAATTCTGATGTATAAGAAAAACAAAAACAGCAAATTTATTTGCAAAAATAAAAAAAGGGGAGATATTGATGAGAAAGTTGGGAGTGAATGGGAGAGACAATAAAAATCCCCAAAACAAAAGAAAAACAAATCTTGTGCCGTTTCTGTTCCCCTTCACACGAATTCCATTGGGAAAAGCATGAATCAATCTCTTTCTCCCATCAGGTATGTGCAAATAATGTCACACTGATTTGCTGACTGCTTTTAAGGACATGTCAACTCATCTCGGGTTATTTTATACCAAGAGGTTAGGGAATTATGTTCATTGCATGTTCATATTAACATATTTTTATGTACTGGTTTCTTTATAGCACTTTTTTGCATACAGTCCTATCAAATACAAATAATTTTTAAACAGATCTATTTGACCCATAGATGGAACACTAATAGGTACTATCACTCCAGGTCAGTCGACCAGGAAGTAATGGCAATGAAGGGGTACTCCACACTCTCTAGATCTTCAGAACTGGAACCTCACCATCAGGTTTAGTTTAATGCCATGCACAGGACATGCATTTTTTAAGGGGGGGGGGGCCTTACCCACTTTGTAGAGGATATAGTCAACATATTCTAAGCCCCACCCAAGATGGAGGGATTGGGTAAATACATACATTCTATAATTCCATGCAAGACAATATTTCAGTTTCTAAAATCATATGACACAAATATTTTTGGTGGTACAGCTTCAGAAATAACTTGTCTTATCTACAATTGAGGATGACAACAGAAATTAAATTAAATTAACATTGATTTTCCTGATATTTTCCATTAATTTATAAATCCATTTGCATAATATTCTTGATATAAAACCATATAAGTAAAGTCGTCGAGGCGGCCTAATGTCGGTATCAGCCAATCAGCGAGGGAGTCTATCCCCTTTTCACTAGCACCAGACCAAGGAGATTGTTATTTGCGTCTTAGGTGGAGCGCCACACCTACCATCAGCTCCTTACTTTACCGCACAGATCCCTGTGCTACTCATATGCTGAGTTGGCAAGGACCAGGATCGAACTAGGATCCTTGTGGTTTCTAGCCGAACGCTCTACCGACTGAGCTAAACTTGCTTTATCTCTCAGTCTTTGTTTTAGAATAACTCTTTACCTACTTTAATCCGCTCACAGTGGCTCTTCTTCCACTGTGTTTATACAGTTACCTGCAGGCAGTGGCTCTTGCATGTGCTATTTGTTTACATTGAAAAAAATCCCTACATGAACATCCCTGCCATCTTTTGTTTTGTCTGTGAACAAACACTGAGACTGGTACTTGATTCTTTCACAAGAGGGAACCAGTTGAATGGAATAATTTGGTAGAGCCGTGGGGGAAATTTGGGAGGCAAAGAGTTAAATATACCAAAAGTTCAGTGTATGATAAGCTAACTTCAAACAGTAGTAATTGAAACATCACAGCACAGTTTCCAGGAGTGGAACACAAGATTTGGTGATATGGATTCCCAAAGGAATAACTCTGATGGAACTACAGTTGATTTGTTATTAAGTTGATAAGAATTTTACACAACTAGTCTCATTACTTAATAATTTATAGACCTACTTTGTATTGCCTTATAAAGATACTTAGCTTGATAATGCTTATTCTTAAAGTATAAGAAATATAATAGAAATATGAATAATAAATAACTATATTAGCTTGACTGTGTAAATTACACGGTATTGCCAATTTTGAAAATATCCTCCAAACAGTATTTCTGCTCTCTTGCTCTCTGTTTCTCCTCTTTTAAAGACAGTCTTTTCTAGATTCTTTTCTATATTCTTCCCTAATGCAACCATGATTCAGGTGCTCACTATTTTTACCTAAATTCCACAAAGTTTGATTTTAATCTAATTTTGTAGGAACATCAGTATAATTATGTATATAAAATGAGTGAAATAAGAATTCGGTGAATAAGCAACACCTGATAATCAGGATTTACATTTTTGTATTTCATTTTGAATGATTTGAACTGTCTCATTTTTAAACAGAGGGTGTTGCAAGATGACATCAGTCTGTATTCTATTCTGGTGCATTCAGGTGCTCACCATTTCTACCTAAATTCCACAAAGTTTAATTGAGAAGAAAACCCATCATATATTTTGTGACGTTTATTTTTTTTAAATCTAGCCTAACCAATGATAATTGTGAAATGTAAGAAAATGACTTTTTCTTTCATTTTTAGTTACAAACATCCAATAAAAAATTAATGTGGTAAAAAAACATCTAATGAAGATTTCTTAAAATAAATAAATTTTTAAATAAATTGCAAACATACAACATCCAATAAAGATTTCAAATGTAGAAACATAATTTTGTCTTTCAATTTAAATTAATGAAGTTTTGAAAAATATGAATTTCTTTAATTGTTAGTAATAACACGTCCAATGAAGATTTTGAAATGTAGGTTAATTATTTTTTTAATGAATTGCAATAATAACACATTTAATAAAAATAGGAATATAGTAAAAATATGTATACCTTTAAATTTCAAGCATAAAAAATCACGGCATTTCATTTTAAAAACGGGTGAAATAATAATTCAGTGGATAAGGAACACCAGACAATCAGGATTTACATTTTTGTATTTCATCTTGAAGGATATGGATGGTCTCATTTTTAACCAGAGGATGTTGCAAGATGATGATAGTTGTATTTTTTAGGAACACCAGTATTAATATATCGATGTTTCATATATATATCAATTATGATATATTCATATTAGAACATATATTAATATATATATCTAAGGAATTGTCCTTCAGCATTTATGTAAATATAAAGTATTAGGCATTTTTATTTTAGACACGTAATTAATTATCAGAAAAGAATGAAAAAAATGGTTGCCAGTTATAATTCAATAAATGATATTTATTAAATGATAAAACAAACAACAGAAAATAAAATTGTGTTCTCAAAGGAATTTTGTGAATGAAATTTATGAAATGGACTTGTCAACCTGAGTTCAAATCCTGGATGAAGCCACAGTTCACATAACACTAATACCCTTGGAAAAGGTATCAATCCAACTATTCTCCCTCCAGCTATGGGTAAATAGTAGGGCAGACTGGGCTCTAACCTGGGTTAACCAGTCTAGGACAAGAAAACTCTGAATTCAAACCTCTTAAATCTCCACTTGTGGTGGTCACTACTAGAATAGGCTCAGGCCTACTTAGTGATCTATTTCAATTTTTTTTTAAAGTAACATAAATTAACACCAAAGCCATACTTGTAGAAGAACAAGAGTGGTAATGTAATAGTGAAACTGGAGTTTGAACTCACTTACTATGATGTTGCAGTCCAGCACATTAACCACTACACCACTTGGGATTCTCTCCGTACATAAAGAAGGGATACAAGATATGTCTAAATGTTTTTATTTATTCACAAGAGGATGTTTTTCAAAAATGAGATTGGTGAATTATATAGAAAGTGTTATTTTATTGATGATGTAATAAATACATAGTTAGCGGTTTTGATGTAGAGTTTTTGTATATTACCGCATGGTTGGCTGATTTTTCAAAGAAAAAGGAAATACCTTTCATTAATATGGTCAGAGTACCATGGCCATGACATCTCTGCTTACCTTGTTTCTATGCTTAACCTTTCAAGATTTCTATGGCTAACATGTAGGTGTTGTTCATTACACAAGTATGTATTTTATGTCAACTACCCACCAGTGATGATGATAGCTTTTTAATTTAGTGCATCCTGGGATGCACTAATGTGATTTGAATGAGTCCCCAGGAATTTTGATGGGTCCCAACTAATGTTTCTTGATGAATTGTAGAGTTTTTATCTATGCACATTTAAAGCCATCTAACCCCTACCGTGTACCCGATACAGTGTAATTCATTTCCAAGAAAATACAGAAATATATTTACAGTTAGCTGGAAATGGTGGAGGAAGAAAAGGAAACACTGGGATGCATGGACACGATTTTTCTGCATCCTTTTAGATTTTTCTGCATCAGTGACACAGGATGTGCACATATCAGCATAACTGACACACTGTAGGATGTAACAACAACTTTCCAGTATTCAGTGTCAATATAAGTTCCGCTGCCTCTCAAAGCCAGGCTCTTATATACTATTGGAGGAGGTAAATTGTATAGTTTAGTGCCCCCTGTAGAATCCCCATTACTTAATGGAACAGTCCATTTCTACTATACACCTAACAAGTGAGGATTGAAATAATAGTAATATTATGGGATGCCACACAGAAACTGGAGTTCATGTGTGGCCATTACAAGAAAATGGATAGTCCCATTGGCTTTCCTCTTCAGCAGCACCTCATTGGCTGGGCAATGAACCTTGCACTCACCCCTCTTGTTGAGGGGGATGGTGCTGCCTCGGGGCAAGGAGACCTGGGACCACACAAAAAGCCTTAATTTCATTCACCCTACCTTTTCATGTAAGTAAAGTAGACTGAGTGGCCTATTGTCAGTATCAATCAGCAGTCCCCTTTTCACTATTGCTAGACCTGGGAGATTGTTTCTGCATCTGAGGTGGGGTATCACACCTACCATCAGCTTTACCACACAGATCCAAGCCATACTACTCATACACTGAGTTGGTGAGGGTTGCTATTGAAGCCAGAACCTTGTGGTTCTGAGCCAGATGTTCTACCAACTGAACTAAACCCTATCAAATATCAGGTTAGAAGAGTCATAATCCAAATCATTTTTGAGTCTTTAAAAAGTTTTGGTTGATATTTTTTAGGTCGTTAATTATTCATTTGGTATGGAAGCGTATATTGAACTAAATTATTTATTTTGGGAATGGTATGAAGGAGGATGCACATATGAATGTGTAATATTTGGTTATTATGGATTTACAAGAGATTAGCAATGTCTTTTGAAATTAGTTTTTAATACTTTAATATGCCAATCAATTTATCATTTAGTATCGAATGGCGAGTGCAGTCTAAAATTATATTTTGCCAGAATTTAGAAAAATACCTTAATCTATTTCTAAATGAAAATGCTTTTTCACGTCAGACATTCCTAATGATCAAAATCTAACTTTAGAAACATTTTTGTTTAATCTGTTTGAGCTAAACAGTATTTTTATGCACTTAGGTTTGTGGAAAGAGAATTGGAGACAGAAAAAATAATGTAAGGGAAAGAAAGCTTTTATAAAATCACCAACATGAATGTTGTTTTTTTCTTATTTACTCAAAAGGAAGAGAAATCTTATTATAATTGACATTCAGTGTCTGTCTATCTGTAACTCAAACTATGTCACTGCTTACATCCTAATATCTTCAAGAATTGAGTAAGCTTACCAATGAGTATTTAATGTATAGTCAAAATCATTAATATATAGAATAAATATTATTTATTAACAATGACTTTAAGAAAATCAGAGTTAAATTTGCCTCAAAACAGCCCATGTTATGGTATTTGCCTCTCATCCCACTTATGAGGGCGTGACACAAGGACATTTTTATGTGGGCCCACCCACGAGCCGAAGCTCATGAGTGGTAGGCACAAAAAATGCATTGATCCCGTCGGCATTCCCCCTCAAGGGGGGCGCCTCAGGCACTGGGCAATAAACCCAGCCCTGCCCCTTCAAATCAAGGGGGCAGATATTGCCTGGGGGGGATAGCCCCCTGGGATCAACGCTGTTAATTTACATTAACAAACACAGGTCCCCAAAAGGCCCATGTTATTAGTGCATTTAAAATCCTGCAATGTGTCATATATCACTAAGAAATAAAGGTTGAAATAATGGTGAGATTAATTTGCATACTGGTTTTAACAAAACCAGGTTTAATAGATAATTACTTGGTATCATTGTTCTCTAACATTGTGGTTCTATTCTCCAACATATAAAAAAAATCAATTGTTTGAATGATGTGAACTGAGGTCATCAGCTCCATAGATTCTAAACAGTACAAAATAATCTAAAAAAAATATTCAGCTTACTTTCTTTTAGGCAGTACCTGTATAAAATCTTTGATTTTTTCTTATTTCCAAGTATTTTTCTCACTCCCCCTAACTCTCCAGCCTCCTTACCCGCTTGATGTTTGGTTCTTGACATAAAAATTGTTA
Organism: Doryteuthis pealeii; assembly: GCA_023376005.1. Lineage (NCBI taxonomy): Eukaryota > Metazoa > Mollusca > Cephalopoda > Myopsida > Loliginidae > Doryteuthis > Doryteuthis pealeii. Next base: position 2,338,845 of record CM042156.1, read on the forward strand.
AAAACAATCTATCATATTTTTGCATTTATCCCACTTTGTCACCACAATGATTTTGTCAAAAGACCAAAGCAGACATCAATAAGCATTTTATCATAGCAACTTATTTTACAAAGAAAGAAGAAAGAAGAAGAAAAATTAAAGCCCAGAAGAAGAGATGTTCCTTTTACCTCATAGCAGGAATCAAATGCTTGGCTGACAGTGTGTCAGCCAAGTAATGACAGATATCTCTTTTATGATCATCATTCTGTCCTGAAACCAGTGAGGCAACCAACTATAATGTCAGAAACTATTTGACCTTTCATCTTTTGGTATATTCTGACTTCAGGACACATAACTACTTGCCTCTTGGATGATTTAGGTAGATCCTCTTCCTCACGGATCATAAAAAAGAAAAGATAAGAAGAGTTAAAATAAGTAAAAATAAGTACACTCTTATAACAAAGTTTCAGTGCTGTAGAGTTTCATGATAAATAATAATAATTATAATACTAGCAGGACCTGTGGATATACGACAGTATGATAATTTAATTCTTAAAATATTTGATATGTTTACCTAAGAGCTATTGCAATAGTTCAATATGTGAAAAGTATAATAATGTTGATTTAACTCTCTCTCTCTCTCTCTCTCTCTCTCTCTCTCTCTCTCTCTCTCTCTCTCTCTCTCTCTCTCTCTCTCTCTCTCTCTCTCTTAATCTTTTCATTATGTTTGATAAAAACAGATTAGCATTATCTCTTCCGCATGCTCACCCCCTCTATCCCTTTGCCATACTCTCTTTCTTTCTTATTATATTTTTCTGTGCAGCATGTCCTTTTTCTGCCCTTTCTTTCTTTATAATGAACGACAGCAGAAAATCAGGATTTACATTTTTGCCTTTCATCTTGTATGATTTAGACGGTCCGATTTTTAACCAGAGGGTGTTATACAATTAAGAAACACGTATTATCCATTTTGATGATTGGTATTTACAGGTCACGAGTTGGATGTGACACAAGGTTTTGAGTATGGGGAATCCAGTGAGGATCAAACTTGCTATTCAGTAATAGTGGATCTAAAAGACTAACTTGTTAACCATTACACCCCAATGGGATACCCTTCTCATCCAACCCACTTGTCATGAGTAGTATGTGACACAAGGTCACATGTATGAGGTATCCAGCAAGGATCAAACTCATTATTTAGTAATAATGTATCTGCGAGACTAACTTGCTAATGATTACACCATGATGGGATGCCCTGATATTTATCCAACCTGTTTGCCACTGATAGGATGTGACACAAGGTCACAAATATAGGGCATCTAGCAAGGATCAAAATCACTATTCTGTAGTTCTGTTGATCTGCAAGACTATCTTGTTAACCATTACACCATGATAGGATGCCAATTTTGATTGTATAACAATATGAGAAATAATAAAATCTTGATATCTTTGCTTTAGGTTTATTTTTTGAATGGATCGGTCAGTGAGTGAACCTAGCTAAATAGATCCATGTAGTGGTATGACCAGCTTTGTTACCCCCCCCCAATTAACCTTCCAGCTATATGCCGAGATGTGACACACTCATGTATTCACTTCTTATTTTTTGAATAAAGAATTTGGAGTGAGTACATGAGTGTGCTCACTTCAAATATATCTTTGCTTTAGAAAAAAATGAGCATTTGATGAAAAAAAAAAATGATAATTGATTGATAGATTGATTTTAATAGTATGTAAATATATTTAACTATCCAGGGTTATTTTTCTCTAAAGGTTAGGGAATTACATTCATTTTACATTCATACTTACATTTTTTGTGTAGTTTCTTAAGAGTTTATTTTTTGAACATGGTTCTATTGAATATGAATGGAAATAGATTTATTTGATAGGAACCTAACAGATACTATCACTTTGATTCAGAGTGGACCTGGAAGTAATGGCGTAACAGGAGCACCATCAGATGCACTTTAGTGTCATACCTAGTGAACAAAAATAATAATAGCAGTGTACTTGTATATGTGCAATACTATTAGTGCAAATGTACTAAGAGAAACAATAACAAAAACATAATTAAAAATTTAACTATACGACGATCAAAGTTTTAAAAAAGTACATAAATAGTTGCGAAAAGATATTAAAATCATTTAAACATTTCCATGATCAAGTTCATCTATTATGAGTGGGAAACAGAGAGAATAAACATTTAAATTAAAAGTCTCAGATGAATAAGAATAAGTTACTGAATTTCTTGACAATAAAAGCAAGAAGTGATGTTAATACCCAAGAGATATTTCTGTCCATTAATTGTCTGTTGATTTTTCAGAGATCAGATGCTATCCTCTTCTTTATTAAAACCAGAATAATTTGATGAAGATTCAAATCTCTGACTTTGTGTATACAATTTAATGGGATTATGTAAATAGGATGATTAGTAGACTTTCTTACTGTCTGTGTTTCTCTTATATATTATGTGCCCTGGTGGTGGGGCTTCACAATTAGATCTCTATTTTATTTATTAAAAAACATTATTTTTAAATGAGAGGTAAACAAAGTGTGGAGGGGTTTATAAATAGATATATATATACATACATACATACATACATATATATATTTACCAACCTCTGCACACGAATAGGATGTGACGCACACCCAATTTCTTCAGCAGTGTTTAGCAGGTTTGAATTAATTTTTCCTTCGCCTAGATTGGTTGCTATTCACTCCACAATTAATTCTATTACATCAAAAGGGTGTTTAACAGGCTTAAATTAAGTTTTCCTTCTCCTAGACTGATTGCTTAATCAAAGTTAAAGAGCCCTTTTCACCCTACTATTTGCTCAGAACTAGAGGGAGAATAGTTGGATGCATACCTTTCCCAAGGGTATTAACATTATGTGAAATGCAAATAGCCTTGTCCAGGATTTGAATTAGTCCATTTCCCATGATAATAAACATTACACCATGTGCCTCCCTTATATATATATGTATTCTATATTTATAAACACAAGACTGCTTAATATTGGTGATAGAGCATATATCTTTATTAGGATAGCATAAACACAGTCAGTATCGTCTGGTGACTGTCAGTTTCTCACCTATGTGATCATCGGACCAAGTGTTTCTAAAGTGGTGGATATCCTTTTATAACATTTGATTCAATGATCACATAAGTAAGAAACTAACATTCACCAAGTGCCATTGACTCTGTGTCTGCACTATCCAAATATTCTACGGAGTTAAGATTCTTTTTTTCCTGAATAAGCAAGTGATTCTAGGGATGGAAAATTTGTAAACCTTCCTATCAATTTGGAATTTGAAAAAATTGTAATCTTACTGGAAAGTCTATTTTGAATCTTTTATATGAAAATGTATTTTATACTAGAAGTGGCTACCTAGTGTTGCCTGGGTTAAGTGGGGAGGTGAAAAATACCTAGTGTATTGATTAGTTTACTTTTGAGATTCACAAATGCTGAACATTTTTAAGTAGAATTTCAATGCTATTTCTATGTATATTCTAATTTTCAAATATCTTCAAATATAAATCAAATCTTCATAATTTTTCCACAAAAACCAGGAACCGGTGATATTTGATATGTATATATTTTTTATTTTGTCATTAATTGTTTTATTTTAGTAGTTTCATACATACATACCTTTATATATGTATAGATATTTTTGTTTAATATTGTCAATTTTTTTTAAAGGTTACCATGAGATTTATGGCCAAACTGCTGACAATATAATTAATTCTATAGAGAAAATTATGCAGCTAAAAAAAGAGAAAAGTGTTTTTGTTTTTTTAATTGGATGCAACCATGAGTATAAATATTAAATGACTGTTGTTCAACTAATTTAATGTCATTTTAAGGGAAAAAAAGTTGATTTTTAAAAGTTGAAATTAGTATTCCAAACCAAAAAATGAGAATAAGATCTCAAATATCTAGTGCAGACATAATTTATATAATAATTTTATCAACTTGAAAAAAATAAACACAACACTATACTTTTTTTATGATAAGCTAATTTTAAAGAAATAAAATATCAAACAGCATTTATCAGTGATTATAGTTAAACTAGTGGAACCTGTGGATATACCACAGTATGATAATTTGATCATTACAACTTTTGATATGTTTGCTTAAGAGCTATTGCTAAATAGTTCAATTTGTAAAAGTATAATAATCTTGATTTAACTCTCTCACTCTTTTTTTTCTTTCTTTCCTTCTTTTAATCTTTTCAATTGAAACAGATTAGCATTATTGCTTTCACACACTCACCCCCTCTCTCTATCTTTCCCCTACTTTTATTCTTTCTTATTATATTTTTTCTGTTTAGGATGTCATTTTTCTTCCCTTTCTATCTTTATAATAAAAATGGAATGGTCCATTATTTAACTGAGATGAAAAAACTCATAAGAAATAAGAATTCGGTGATTAAGCAACACCAGATAATCAGGATTTACATTTTTTGCATTTCATCTTGGACTATTCGGACGGTCTAATTTTTAATCAGAGGGTGTTGCAAGAGGATAACGGTTGTACTTTTTAGGAACAAGAGTATCAATATATAGATATAATCACTTCAACTGTCGGATGTTCATCACTGGAACAAGTCTGGAACATCTGAAAAGAAAAAAATTATGTATCAATCAAGTTCTGTTCAAAACTGAAGCTTTAAAATTAAAAAAACAAATATTTAAACATATGAATGTTTAGTTGATTGATTTTAGGATTATTTAATGCAAAGAGGTTATCGTTCTATATCTATTATTTTGATGTTTGTAAAAGCTGGCAGGATGTTGGGAGAGAGATGCAAATTCAAACACCCACTTGGTTCCAAAGGGCCACCTTCCCTGGCAGCACCTACCCACTGGCCAAAAAGGGGTATAGATGCTTGTGGCGCCCCAAAAGTGGAATTTTAAGCAATTTTTAAACCTAGTTTGGTCATCATTCCCATTAAACTAACTTGTGTCACAATTGGGTAGTCAATACATGCCATTTGAAATCAGGAATTAGTGATATATAACCTTCTTATCTTTATATTCTTATACTAATCTTCTTGTTATCTTGTGGGAGAGAAATATCTTGCAGGAGTGATGTCATTAGAGTCCACTTCCCCAGTCACCCAGCTAACTCTAAATCTCTAATTAACCTGTTCTCATGATTGGATGGTTACACAATCAAATCAACCAATCAGAGAACTGCTACCAGGTCAGGTAAGGGTTTAGGTATTGTCTATCATACTGAGATAAATCCCTGCATTAGTACTTACTGGTTATTTTCAATGAATCTCCTTCTAACAGAATTACCAGTTAACTTTTGAATTCTACACTTGCTGTACATAATTAAAAGGGAACCTACCAGTTATGTATGAAAAAAATAACTGATTTGGGTAATCAATTTCTCAACTGCTTGCAAAAATATTACAGCAGTCTTCAACCACATTCCATAAGTGTCTCGACTGCAAAGAATCAGAATGGTCTCTCTTAACCTTCATTGCATACCACGTTAATTATGCAGGTGGTCATCCTTCATCCGTGTGCCAGAATTCACAGCTTCTAGCATCCTGGTTCTTCACACCACGATTCAAATCAACCACCACTCAGAAAAAAATTCAACACCGAGCCTACATCCGTAACATCACACCAAGAGCAGTCAGACGTGTCAGGTAATGCTGATGCTTCAAATTGGGTGAATGTCTATTGTCACAGTAACATTACATGTATTTGGATTGTACTTCAAACACCAATATTTTGACACACACAAAAAAAAAAATAATTTAAATGATCAATATTCAAAAGGAAGAAAAGCTTATTATTCTAAAAAGAGAGTAAAGCAAAAAGACAGGTAAAATTTTGTAAAAATCAATTAAATTTCCTTTCAGAAAACATAGACACAATATACACAATATATAAAAATGAATAAAGTACCAGTTTCTTGAGTGATTTTTGCTTTTTTGACTGGAACTTTTTTTTTTTTTTTTAGAATCAGAAAGTGACAATGACTAAATTTCGGTTAGAATTGTATCAGAGAGAAATTCACTGGGAGAAACATTTTTAAAAACTTGCTTACCAATAAAATATTATTGTTCACTTTTACTTTTTTTTATACATAATATATATATATATACATATATAAAGTTTGTGTTATGTACAGAATTTAAGAATTGCATTTAAAAAAATCAGGATATTCTAAAAGAGGAATGCTTATTTGGTCATGTATCATCAGAGAATGCCATGGTAGAATTAGTAGTAAAAGAGGAAATACTGCTAAAGGCATAAGGGGGATGAAAACCATGTGAATATATATATATATATATATATATATATTATATATATATATATGTTTGATTTTTTTACAAATATATATATATGTGTATATATATATATATATATATATATATATATATATATATATATATAATAATGTGTGTGTGTGTGATTATTTTACAAATATATATATATATATATATATATATATATATTTCTGATTATTTTACAAATATATATATATATATATATATATATATGTATGTGTGTGAGTCTGTGTTTGATTATTTTACACACATATATATATATATATATATAAGCAACTTGTTTTACATTATACAGCATTTCTAATAAGCAAACAAGTCAATTTTAAAAGCTTGTTACTAGCTTTTTGGAAAATTTCACACACAAAGTTTTTTTCCTCCCAACTTACACAATGTACATAATATGCAAGGAAAAGAGATGCTGTCTTTTTTTTTTCTTTTTTGTTGTTCATCTTTGAAATATCATTGAAACATCTTTTCAAAAGGAACATTTTCTCGAATGTCTCAAAGTTAAGTTTTTGTTTTTGTTTTTCTAGTGTTAGTCTAGTAATCTTGTACATTACTCTATATAAAAAGATATTATTTCTCAACAAAGACTTTACTGTAGAAAATAAGAAACACAAGAAATTATTCAATTAAATATCTCAAGGATATTCGTGTTGGAACATGTTCTTTATAATTGAAAACATGTGAATATTTTCAAATTTAGATAAATTTTTTTCTTTATCATCCCCATGGCTTGGCTTGTTGAACAAAGATTGAGGGGGTGGTCCATGTTGACTGCAGACTTGTTCGTAGCTGATAAGGCCAATGTTAGACAGGTAGGTATGGTCAGAGTGGCTGAAGCAAAAGGTTTGGTCAGAATTTGATGGCATTGTGTTGTTTGTTATTTTTGTTTAGATAATTGTTTAAAGAAAATATAATTTCATATATCATCTCTAATTTTTAAAATCATCAGGGTTGGTGTTGTAGACTAGCCTAGTTTATCTTTCATAGAGAGTAAATGAACTGGTCCAAGACTATTTGTACACAGCTGCTTTAGAACATTGGAGTGATTACTGAGACTGTGAAGATTACAAAACGATTACGCAAACCATTTACCTTGATGTTTTAGTATTCTATTGTGAGTTACTTTATGTCTGGCACAAACTGTATTTGGATGTACTAGTGTACTGAATATTATAGGATCCAGTATACAAAACTTGGCTTAGTGAATGAAGGTTAAAGGGGTGGTTCATGTTGACTACAGGCATGTTTGTGGCTGATAAGGACAATGTGAGACAGGCAAGTATGGTCATAACAACAGCAGCAGCAGCAGCTAAAGGTCTGATGGAATGGCCAAGGTTTGGAAATACCAAGTCCATGCAATAATTTACATTATACAGCATTTATGATGTGTTATAAAATAATTCCAACTCGTTCGGTTTCTTTTCCTATTTGTTTTTTTAAGTCAAAATAGTGACTTGCTTAATTATTTTTTTCTTTTGTTTCCATTGAGTCATTGACTCTTCAAAAGAAAATATATTTGTGTGTAGGTGTGTATAATGGATGACATTTTATTATTCTTGAGAGAAATAAAAATAACAATTATGAATCAGATATAAAATACATCTATAATATGTATATATTTATATACATAATATGTATATAAATATCTTTACATACACCTGTAAAAGAAAACTTGAGCACAAACTTTAATCTCATACTCTACCAGTTTTTGGCATTAAATAACCCACAAGGTTATTATACCATTAAACAAACAAACTGAACGAAGTTATTAAGAACTTGAAATATAGAAACTTTTATCAAAATGACTTGTTTCGGCATTAAATGACCCGAAAAGGGTTGATATGCCATAAAACACACCAAACCTTATCAGAAATTAACATATTGAATGTCAATTTATTACCATTGAAAATATATGAAGAAAATGTGTATAATTATTTGTTTAGATGCTTTTATATTATGAAATAAATTACAAAAAATACAGACAGGAAAATTGTAAATTTATTTGTGACTCTTTAATTACTAGCAGGTAATTTAACAATAGAAAATAGCAAACAATTTTGAATTTGATCATTTCCATCCACCTTCTTTCAGTTTCTTGAGTGAACTATTCAAATACCTGCCCTTGAGCAGGTCTTTCTCAAAACCAGTGTTTTGAATGCAGCAAGAATTATCTGCCCTTGAGCAAGTCTTTTTCACCACCATTCTTTTGAATATGAAGGAAATTATCTGCCCTTGAGCAATTCTTTATTGCCAGTAGTTATTTGAATACTGAGGGCCTTTCTTTACAAAAAACCACATCAGTAGCAGCAGCAGCCAAGTAAAAAATAAAAAAAGTTCCAATGGAATAAAATTTGTAGATTGATTATTAAAAACCACTGCAATTTCCTGTCAAATCATAAATAATCAGGTTGGTTGGTTCGTTAGATTTTATGGCACGTCAACCCTTATTGGGTTATTTTATACCAAAGATGTTTTGCTTTATTTATTCTTGATGGGTACTCAATTTTTTAATCACATTTTTTAAAACTTACTTTCTTCTATTTAACCCATAAATGGGACCATAACAGGTACCACCACTCTGAGTTATAGTGGACCTGTGAATAATGGCAATGAAGGGGTATTCCAGACCCCCCCCAAACTCCTAACTGGAACTTGACCATTAGATGCAGTTTAATGTTATACAAAGAACACTAAATTATCAATCTTAAAAAAACTAGAATTCTTAATTAAAGAACTATTTCTGCATGTGTTGTGGGAGCTTTACTATTGACAAGCAATGCTAGGCCTTGTACGTTTGTTGTCATATTTGCGTACCTTAAGTCACACTACAAATAAGAGTGAGGAGTTATACACGGGAGATGAGACCTGTATGAGATAAATAAAGGAAAGATCTTATTAACAATTGATGTAAAGGGATTAACTGTTATTGCATAATGTAATTTGGTTATCACGTTGCTAATATTCCTTCTTAGTGACCCTTCAGGATCTCTTCAAAGTTGCTGCTACCCAGTAACTAAAGGTTAGTCTTGTACATTTGTCATCGTCTTTGGATGCTATAACTCATGCTAACAATAAAAGAGTAAGACGTAACACAAGGGAGATGAGACCTTTAAGAGATAAATAAAGGAAAGTTTTTATTATTAGTTGATGTAAAGGGATTAACACTTATTGCATAATGTAATTCAGTTGTCACGTTTTTCAATGAAGTTGCTAATGCTTCATCTTAGTAACTGTTCAGGACCACTTTGAAGTTGCTGCTACTTATTCGTCGTTTGATGTCTTTGTGCAGTGACCACTACCAGGATTCATTTCCTTTTCACTGCTGGGTCAAATCAGCCTTCTTCTTCTAAACTGTAGACTGGCCTTAAATTGGCTCAGAAATCAACATGCTCCAAAATCACATAAAAGTTTCCATTTGATCAAAAAATATTTCATTCCCCTTTATATTTTGTCCCGGAAGTGGATGTGTGGAGCTAGTCATGATTTTGCTTTGTTTTTGCCATATGAGCAATGGCTGTTGAGGTGAGCACTTCCGGTTGTATTATAAAAAGGAGTTCCAAAAGGTTACACTACATTCATACTCTCTATTCATTTATGTGTGTAAAAGACACGCTGACCAGTCCTTAGAATAGATTTTCTAATATTTTGTCTTGGAAGAACACATCTATATATCATACTCTTCTAAACTTGAATCTTCAAGTTGCTGATATTTGGAAAAACTCCAAATTACTATATTTTCATATATAAGCTGAATAAGTCTTTACTATATATACTTCCTAAAGAATCAGTATTATATTCATTTCTTAGTTTTATTGCTTGTTTCATCATTAAATAAATAGTGTTGAATTATAAGTAGCAACCTATGACCATTTCTGTCTCATAATAATACTGTATACAATTTTACAATAAAGATATTAATTTTTCCTACAAATAAAAGTCTATATAAATTTATATAGCTTCATGAAAGATGTAAAAGATGATGTTTCCAATGGAACAGAGTCCAAATAACACATATCACGCCATTGCTTTTCTTGAACAGTATTTTTTCCCATCAGAAATCCATGCTTTATCAACACATGCAATTCAGATTTTTTCATTGGTTTGAAAATTTGCAACAGTAGCTTCACTTAAATAATTGTAATTTATAAATAAATAATCTAATTGGACTCACCTTTTGACACGTGCCATTTGAAGGTTAGAACTTTATAAAAATCATATAGATTTTTTATTAGTGGTGCCATCTATATGTCAGAAAAATAGTCTCATTCAAAATTTGTTTCAGCTTAATTTCTTGATTTTTTTTTTACATGTGTTCATGTAAACCATTAGGTCAACTCAGACCCACCAACACTTTAGGTAAAATCCTTCTCCATTTCCAATTCCACCTTGTCAGTTGCGGCTGTAGAATCCACTGACTACACCTCTGAAGAGAGTTAAAATAAAAAAAACCTCCAATAGAGCCACCTGTTGACCGTGGGTGGTGATACATGATACTTAAGGACAGAATCTTGGTGATGAGCAGTAGACATACAACACTACACTTTGGCCCTTACTTAGGCTAGACAGTTGTTCAGAGAGGCCTCCTCCAATCAGTCGACTGGTCACATCAACTCCTAGCACCAATAGGATTTTCCTGAAACTATTGCCCTTATGGCGGACCCCCAACCCTTTCATCATACATGTGCTAGAAAGCTGTAGCTAAGGGTCTTAGTATCCTGGTATGATGTTAAACTGCATCTAATGGTGAAGTTCCAATTCTGGAGATCTGGGGAGTGTGGAGTACCCCTTTATCACAATTACTCCAAGGTCCACCCTAACTCTAAGTGGTAGTTCATGTTCAGATCTCATCTATGGGTTGAATAGAAAAAAATTGAGTTTAAAAAACAAGAATTTTCAATACCCATGAATAAAAACAAAACGTCTTCAGCATAAAATGACCCAACAAGCATTGACATGCCATAAAATCCAACCAACCATCAGCTTGGAAGAATTCTTTCTTTTCACATAAACCTGCCACAACTAAGAATGACCAAAACTAGAATTGCCAAGTATGTATTTCTATAACAGACACATTTTCATGTTAGTCTATTATATAAACATAATTTTTACATACACATATACCCTTTTTTTTGTATCTTTCTTCCAGTTTGGTGTATAGAAACTATTATCTATGTTTTTTTAGCAGGATGAAAAAAAAATGTTGTTTAAGCCAGAAAAAGATTCCAAGTTATGTCTGAATATAAAAAGGAAATAAAAATTCAGTGCTTCCCTTTTATAATCTCATTTTTTTTCTTCTGCTTCTATTTCCCAAATTACAGGTTTACTTAAGCAACAGACCAATTTCCATCCACTAAACTAAAATTAAACATTTCATGTTGAAAGCAATTATTTCTTCCCAATTTTCAACCTTAGAATACCTTTTGTATATATGAGATAGATGTATATAAACACTGATAACTCAATATTCACATGTATTTATATACACTTTTGTAACAAATTTGTGTGTAGGATATATATAATATGTGTGTATGTATTTGTGTATATGTGTTGTGCGTATATATAATATATATATATATATATATATATATATGAGTGTGTGTGTGTGCATTTGTGTATATACATATATTTTTGTGTGTGTACATATGTATATATATATATCTCTCTCTCTCTCTCTCTCTATATATATATATATATATATATTTATTTATTTATTTATATATGTGTGTAGGTTCATGTAAATACACATGTGTGTGTTTTTGTGTGCATATATATAAATATATATATATATATATTTATGTGTGTGCATTTTTAGGTATGTGTGTATATGTATATATATATGCGTTTTGGGTATATATATATATATATATATATATATATATGTTTGTGATTGCCAGCTATTTTAACACACTAAATAATACCTACATGGTACTAGAGTTTGCTCAGTAAAAACTTTCCACTCATCTTTTTATATGCAGGGTGTGGAAGAAATGCCTCCCACAATTGTAACTGTCACCTGCATGGTACAACATAGGCAAATGGTACTGGTATCTCCATCTAGCTAATGTCTTACAATTTTGTTTTTTCAGATATGATTATTTATCATTTCATTTTCAGATAGATCAGTTAAAATTTGACTTGGACTCATGCAAAGTTGGAATGATACTGTTTGAGATAGAAAATCGAAAAAAAGCTATGGGTTGAAAATTTCAGAATTACCGGATCATCAATTAAAAGACAGCTTCCTGGAAGATCTTAAACTCCAGAAAATACTCAGACTGTGAGACAGTCTGTTGTGCAATCTCTGACACTGTAATCATGCTTCTCTGCGTTGGGATTGACTGCTCAAACAGAAATTGAAAAGACAGCTAGATGGAGCAACCATTGTCACTTGTCTTAGTTTTCTTGCACCACACAGGAGACAGTTTAAAATCTGGGAGGTATTTTTGTCCCTCTCTCTGTATATGGAAGCACAGAAATCTATCTAATAGTCTCTTTATGTCAGTCTATCTATCTAACTACCTATCTGAATCTGTTTGTATCTATCTATCTATCAATCTATCTATCTTTCTACTAATAAATCTGTTTTTATCCACATGAGAACATCACTTATGCGTTTGTCCTTGCTTCACCATCAGTGTCCAGTATGTCTTTTCTTACTTTAATGGTTTGTGTGATAAGAAGCAAGAGGCCATACAGCTGCTGGGGGTGGGGTGCTTCCAAGATTGTCTTATTGAACAAAAGATGGTAAGAGATTAGTTTGATGGAGCTATCATTGCAACTTGTCTAAGTTCACTTGCACCACACAAGTGACAGTTTAAAATCGGGGAGATATTTTTATCGCACCCCGTACAAAGGCATTTGTGCAAACATATCCAAATATGGGATTTTACTTTTAAGTAATAGATTTTGATGGACTACATTGAATAAGATTAGGATTGATTGATTGATTTTAATGGGATTATATTTGATCTTGCGATGTGGAATCATGTCCATATTTACATTTTTTGTGTAGTTGTTTCTTTATAAGTTTTTTTTTTGCATAAGGTTCAATTGAATATGAATAATTTTTAAACTGATCTATTTAAACCATCAACTTAACCTTAACAAATACTACAATTAGTGGACCTGAGAGTAATAGCAATGAAGTGGTACTCCATACACCCCAGATCTTCAGAACTGGATACTCTCTGATCCAGAGTGTTAGTACTTATTAGTCTCCTATCAATAGGTTAAATAGAAATAAATGTGTTTAAAGAAAAAAATTGAATACCCATCAATAATGAATAAATCAAAATGTCTTTGGTATAAAATAACCCAACAAGAGTTGACATGCCATAAAATCTAACCAACCATCTATTTAATAGTGTCCTGGGTATGACATTAAACTTCATCTAATGGTGAAGTTCCAATCTTGGGGCTCTGGGGAGTGTGAAGTAGCCATTCATTACCATTACTCCCAGGTCCACTCTGAACCGGAGTGGTAGTAACTTTTAGGGTCCCACCTATGGATTAAATAGAAAAAATTGAGTTTAAATAAAAAAGATTTGAATCCCCCCCAAGAATTAAATAAATCAAAACGTCTTTGGCATAAAATAACCCAACAAGGGTTGACATGCCATAAAATCCAACCAACCAACTATGCAGGGGTTACAATCATCATATTCTAAGCCCCACCAACAGAGCATGACTTTTCTTCTAGATTTTATTATAAATCTCTCATTTACCAGTCCTTTGCTCTATCTACTCAGTCAGATCAATAACAAAAAAGTATATATTCATTAACTAGTCTATATAACAAAGATTTATAAGAAATGTTAATTTTTTATTAAGTTTTGAATTTTTTTCCTCTCTATAAATATCTCATTCTTAGAATAGTGATTCTCTATAGGAAACCATTTACACAAGAAGTCTGTCAGTAAATCAAGTGTATTTCACTTTTATTTAGTCTTAAACCATCAGAGAATTAGCAACTTGTTTTGGCATGAGATCTTTTAAAAATATCCTCTTTCTTTTACACTTTAGTTTCTTTCCCCATCTTTGAGATAGCATTGTTAAATTCTCCCACCACTTTGATGCCGACCCTCGCATTG